>JAAGNO010013954.1:0-11871 GCA_033439905.1 Ceryle rudis | reverse complement strand
GGCTGTTCCTCAGAAAATTAATACAAGAGAACACTGTACTGTGCTTAGTGAATTTATTTTTCAACACACACACACACACACACACTGATTTATCATTGTAAAAAAGGAGAGTTGAAACACAGAGTTACTCAGTAAATTCTCCCCACTCACATCACAAATGAAATCATTTGACAGCCAGGGCACTGAGACCGAAGTTTCTCCTCTGCATTACCTTTCATGCCCACATGCCCATCTGCTAGACCTGGTGCTGGCATGTGCACCATCTGTGCTTAGCTCAAGAGGGAAGTAAGACTCAAAGGTTTTACAGTGGTTTATAAAATTCACATGGGGACAGACTCTACCACCCCAAGGTAAGAGCCACATGGTTTTTGTTTCTTTATGCTCCTGTAGTCAATCATCATATCTCCCGCCAGAGACAGGACGTATATGTTAAATTCTTTCTATATAGTTCTTCCAATTCTTTTGTACAGTTATTCCACTCATGGTCAATTGTGGAATTATTTAGCATTTGTCAAGCCTACTTAAACTAATTTATTCACACCTAACTTTCAACTGTTTGCATTTGTAATTAATTTGGTCCAATACATCCTGCTGCTATTGCTGTTCATGTGTTGTCAGCCCAAGCTTATAGGTATAACAATTGATTTCTTTTAGCTCTTCTCTGCCTCTCGTGCCCTAATTTTCAATTAATGACTATTCATTAGTGCTTTCTTTCCATTAAAAAGGCACAGCCTTTTTTGTCGATGACTTTTATTGACCCACAATAAAGAAAGCTCTCCTTTTTACATGTCAGATGGGCCTGATTTTGTATTACTACTGTCAGGAATAACTAAGCATGTGACACTGCCTTTGTACTACTGATGGATGTCATATGACACATGTAGGAGGCAGAGATGAAAAGGAAAAGAAACAAGGAGAAAGGGAGGTACTCTCTGTTTAATACTTACACATAATAGAGTCAAATGCGCCAGAAAGAGGAGACCTCTGCACCTATCTAACATTATCTTTGGCAGTAGCTTTCTTACAGTTCTGCCATTTTTTTTCCTTGCTTCCATTTCTGGTTAATTGAAATCCTAGACTGTGCACAGCCCACTTGCTTGAATGCTATGTGGAGAACAAAAGCTAGTGAAAACTAGATGAGAGCGCTCAAAAAAGTAGTGGAGGAAAAAAATTGCATGGTGGGAATAAAACCATCTGTTTAGGAAAATGAAAAGAAATAAATGCCACAATGGCTCAGTCTCCTAGCCAAATTGATATGCATTAGCTCAACTTCAGGACTTACCCATTACCACTCATTTTAGCAAACATAAGGTAACATGACATTTTTTTTATTTTCTAACATTGACTTTTGGGACAGTTAAATGACACAAAACTTTCTGCAGGCTAAGAATCTCTCTTCTGGACAGTTAGAGTGGCTAAACTGGTGCATAGTAAGTTTCTGAATGATAGCAAACTTTTTGAGTCTGATCTGATAAATATACTCAATATAATGTTAAAATGTTAAAAACATATTTGGGCAGAAAAAATTCATTGCTGGATCCTGAAAAGACAGAGGTCTACAAGCTCTACTGACAGGTCACCAGATGGAGCAGAGATGCTGAAAGGGACAGCTAAATGATAGATGCCTTGGCCGAGTATCAAGATGAGCTGTTGTTCTCTCAGAAGATCAACAGAAGACCATCAGGCATTCTCTGTCAGTAGAAGTTACATGATCAAAATGCAGTTTAAGATGTTAATCAGAAAATGGAACAATAAACTAAAGCACAGCAGTTCCTTTCAGTCTTGTTGCAACTGCAACTTAGAATAGTTTTGCTGCTGATTTCAACAGGAGTAAACCCAGGTAATTATAATGCTTGTGGGCTACAGAGCCCTCTACCTCACATGAAGCACTTCAGGGACTTCCCTACAGTGTCCTACAAGAGATTTTATTTTATAGTTATAGCACATCTTAAAGAAAAACATATAAAATTAAAGAGCTGAAAAAACCCCACAATTCAATGACCTTAAATAATTTTTGTACTGGTCTATAAAGCTTCTTTACAGTAACAGCAGAGAAATTACCTATGTTAAACTACAGCATTATTATTGCCTTTCATATAGTCCTGCACAAAGAAAGTGAGTAAAAGATGGAAAAGCCTTTTTAAAACTTTTGCTTTAATTATCATTCTGCAAAGGACCTTATCAAGAGCAGCCTTTAAGTATAAAAGATTTTTAAGGTTAAGTCTCATTATTGACCTGAATGCAAACTAAAGAGATTCCTAAAGTTAACTGTGATCTTAAGCACTCCTTTAACTCCTTTAGTGGTTGATGAAGCACTGCCTCTGTTCAGTGATTTTCTTCTTTTATGAGTGCTACCCCTGAATCACCCAAGATGTATACAGACATATAGGTTTCAGCATATACATTAGCCATAACAGAGCTGGGGACATTCTAAAAGGTAAGAAAAAAATTAAAAAATTCAGGGCAATTTAGTAACATAGGTAAACCTCTAATGTGAGTAAACCTGGCTTTACTTATGTGAGGATATTTAAGAAAACATGACTCAAGTAGGGGTAAAATAGTGCTATTGGCAGCACAATAACATCCCTGTGCTTTCATTTTGCCTATCTCAGACAAAGGCAAAGGCCAGTGTTTGAGATGATAAATCCAAGAAAATAAGTAAAAGGTTTTATTTTCATTCTAATTATAGGTAGTCTATTTGAACATTTTGTCTACCCAGGAACTATGCAGCATAGGCTGTAGTAATATGACGTTCCTTCAGTTCTGCTCTTTTGCCAAATAAGACTGGATGGAACTACAATAAAATTTCTGGTAAAGCTGTAAGAAAAAGCAGATTATTGCCACACAACACAGCAAGAATTTTGTACTGTGGGCTCTACAAAACAGAGAAACACAGACTCCTTGGCCCTATAGTCACTACTGCTGTTTGTTATATGGTTAAAATCTGAATGTCCATAGAGACCATATGTCTTATCTGTGAGCTGCAGTGCAGGTCTTTGAAACAGCCCGCCCACAAAGAGCAGAGAGTGCATGGACAGGTACATAATGGGTATGCTGCAGCTTCACATAGTCCAAAACCACAAATGCACACACTTGCCACACATGGCGTAAAATCCCAATTGCCTAGACCCTTAGAAAGCACTGACTGATGGGTCACACTCTAATAGATGACTAAGAGACAGCTCTTCAGATGGGTTCAGCATCTGAGAGCATCAACTAAGGAGTTTTAATTATGTGGCTATTTTTGACACTGGCGCAACTTCAGTTACAGAAATGTGAAGTGTTACCCTGAATAGGAAATAAATCCTTGCAAAAATCTAGCATTTTTTGTGGTGCACTTCTCGTGAAAAACTTCTATTTTCTACTCCTTTCTATATAACATCAAATAACTTAAAATACCTAGGCGATTAAAAACAAAGAAACAAACAAGCACAACAACAACAAAACCAAAGCAAACAAACAGACAACAGCAACAACAAAAAACCCACAAATGTGCTCTGGGAACATATCTGGGTAGTACATACCCTTAGAAGTGGAAAAAACTGCAAACCAGAGAGACCTTCCTGGGAAGCTTGAATTTAGGACTGAATTTACAGAGAGACTCGAGTGAAGATAGCACAGCAATTTCGAAGTTCAATGCCATGTTGTACGCGGATATATCCAAAATCCTTCATTAGCTATAAAATATATGTCAGAATAACCTGGACAAAATTATGGCTCTAGTAGAAAGGGATGAAGTGTGGGTAAGTGTTCATAAATCACATGTAGAACTGAAAATTAAAATTGTAAATTTTAACTTGGCACATTCTGGATTTACAAAAGCTATCAAAATATAGCCATCTCTTTTCACTGGGCTGGTTTAACTTTGAATCTTTAAAGAAAGGAGGAAATAATGTAAGTACCTTTCCCTTTAGGATCTGTTTAAATTAATATAGCAATCCCTGTAACTACATCTTAATATTTGTAATTTACAACAAAATTTCTGAATTTCTCATTGTTACAAGTATGGATGTGAAAATAAATAATAATATCCCAAAAAGTGTTTCAGACCCGATGCAATGATTCCTACAGAGCCATTAAGTTTCATCATTTCCATAAATTCAGTGTCCATGCAATGATCTCTTTGTGAAAGGGCATTTAATTGCCTAATAGGATATAATGGCTCCTTTGCATCAATAATAAAGTCAATAATCTGCATTTTTTAAACCTCTCTAAATATCCATTGACACAATAGGTTCTTGCAGTCCTAAGTCCTTCAGGCACATTGGACCACTAATATAAAAGGTTTGAGGCTATTAAATATACATTTAACATGACAGAATGTTATTAGTCTATTGGAGGTCAATGCTGTAAAATGATCCCTCTAAAAATCCTCCTCAAAGTAATTTATGGCATAGAATATGTTTATTAAAAGTCCCTGACTACAGATTTATGTGATTTTATGTGAAGACTGCAATTGAATATGCTTGGGGACTAGTTCTGTGAACACTTTCCATGAAGTTCAGAGCTTATTACTCTACATAATCCCTTCTGGAGTCAATTGAAATACTCCCAAGAGTTAACTTACTCATAGTCATAAGTATTTGTATCTTCATGCCCTTAAACTTGTTTCTGTAGCTCTACCTCTGATTCACTGTGTGATCTAACAAGTCATTTGATGAGCTGTACTTATCCGAGAAAGGGAACCATCTAATGGGTAAACAGTACAATAAACTATATGTTTGTTATGTACTTAGATGCACAGCACTATTCGTACTAATTCTTACTATTTCTTCAGCTCTGCTTCTATTAATCAGCTATGTCAGTCGTAGTGACCAATTAAAGAAAGAAAAACATTTTCAGACCAAGTAAGATACTGAAATCCCTTTGGGTCATGCCTCAGAAAAATTAAAAGTTCATCCTATCCTATGCACTACAACCCTAAAAAAACCCCCCAAACAATATAACCGCAAAATCAGCCGTACAAGATTATTTATAGAATACTTGCAGTGCAATGCATATTTATGAAAGAGTGTTGCTTTTCTGCTGAAAATAGCTATAAAATGTTATAAAAAAATTCTCCATTCCCCTGTTCACATATCGCTTGAAAGAATTTCCCAAAACTCACTCCCTCCGTGCCACTGGAGGGTTATCACTGTATACAGGAAAGAGCAAGAGCTATTTAATGAACTCCATAACTGTTTTTATTTCTATGTTTGTATAAACTGTGGGAGGGATAATTTTTACATTAATTTCGGATGTAACTTTGAGCGTATACTAAAGAAACAATACACGAGCTTGGCAGGGGAGAAAGTTTACTTCACAGTAAATTAATGAAGAGCTTATCATCAGCTAAGCTTACAAACTGTTAACAAGGTATAGTTTGCCATCCAGGCAGGGAATGATCCCACTTTGTCATGCATGAAGTATCTCCCTGTCTAAACAGGAAGAAAAACGAACAGTTCTCATGGAGGAATGCTAATTGCCTAATATTCCTTCCATTAAGGGTGAAATAGTGGAGAGAAGAATGAAAAAAAAAAAAAAAAATCTATCTAGATCTCCCCACTCTAAAAGCAGAGGATTTACATACATATATTACATAGGTTTTTGCTGATTCTAATATCAAATTCTTCCATGATATAGAAATTTGCTTAAGTACTCAGGCCCATCTACATGGCTGTACCACCACTTTAGCAGGATGATATAAGGGATAGCAGAATGAGAGAGATTTTTGAGCTCGCTTAAGGCATGTGCAAACACACACATTTTTCTTCTCTGTCTATATACCCATCTTGAAACCTACTACTGCACTGTGAGTATTGAGATGATGATAAAAGTCTGCCAAAGAGAAAACAAGACACAAATGCAAAAGAGTATCAGTACTTCAACTTATAATAGCCAGCTTTTTCCTACTGGAGAAAAGCAGTAGTGAATCTTGCTCACTCTGGACTCCTTACTATGTCATTTGATTTCCTACGCTTCTGGGGGGTTGTCAGCCACCAGACCACAACAACAAAAGTACACACCCAACTGGGTGTATCTGAGCCAAGTCTGGGCTAGAACATAAAAACAGGGTTTTGATAACATGGTCTTCTTGCAAATTTATTGATCTTCTATCCTGAAGTTTCCTTTCTAAATGAAAACAACTTTTCGCCACTAGTAACTTGCTAATAATAAGCAAGTAACTTTATAATTAGTAATTTGCTAATAACAAATAGATTTTGGAAGATTAATGCTGCAGACCTTAAAAGTACACTTTATTTTAATATAGACAAAAATCTTAAGATGTGTTACATAGACACAACTCAGCTGATTTACAGTACAGTGCCTAGACTGCTCTGTCCGGCACTGACATCCCTACAGGAGAGGGAGGACAAATATTACCACTGAAAGAAGTACTGTCATGTATTCTAACCTGCACACAATGACTATACCTCTTGGCCCTCCACTGAGCCTCTTCTACACTGAATTTTATGGAAGACACATCTAATCTATGCCCCCCCCCCAAAATCTCCAGTCTTTCTATATTTATAGTTTGTCCTTCCCCTCAGAGCTGTTAGTAAAGCCCTGCATGGATTCATTATAAAAAGTAACATATTACCATAAGCTAGGAAAGGATTTTCCAAGAACTGTGCTAACAGCTGATAAAGGAATTGGAAGACTGTAAATCTTGCATTATTTATGTAATACACTCTACATGAGAAGCTGGGTTAACATACAGTTCAGCATGGGCATATATCATAATGAAATCTTTGCCTTTAGGTAAAGACAAGAAGTAGAGGGAGACATTCAGGAATTGAATAACTCCAGTCACAAGCCAGCATCTAATAAGACTAGCAGTAAAAATCTCACAACAACAAACTTTTTTTTTTTTTTTTTTTTAAATCATGGTTTGTTTTTAAAATAGCAAATGAGTTTGATGGTGGTGTAGGACTGAATGCCTAGCTGTAAAGACATTGCTGTGGTTTACAGCAGAAGTTACCAAGCTCACTTTCATTCCCCATAAATTTTTGCCTGGCTCTACTTTGAGGGGCAAAGCTGTAGAAGTGAGGAATTTTCAATTATTGAAGACTTATGCAGTTGGCCAGCAATTAGGATAACCTTGAATCTAACCACTGTACCCAAACCAGAAACATTGCCCAAACCTTAGACACTTGGCACATTCAAAACAAATAAGGGTACCCCAGAGCACTTGTTAAGGAGGCAGTTACCTTAAAGCTGCTATAAATTTTTCCATATATGCATAGATCTCAGTAGAGCCACGTGCAGAACTGAACTCTGGTCTTTGACACATGAGCATTTGAATATGTTCAGTGCCAGATGTAATGAGCTTTCCAGTAACTAGATTTACTTCAGTGTCTAGGAAGAAAAAAAAACCAGTATCAGCGGCTCAAATTCCATATCCTGTTTTTCCTGTTAATCCCTGTGCTATTTTTCAGGAGTGAGAAATCTTATAATAAGGAGGCATAACATTTATATAATGTATACCTAGCCTTACATTGTTCTATTCACTTGTGAAATTTACAAATTCTCACAGTAAAACTACAAAGCTACATTTACATTTAGAAATCTAAGGCACAGAGTCTTTGAAATGAGTTGGGTTTTTTTTGTGTTTGTCTTTGTGGGGTTTTTTTAACTCTTCCCAGTGAAAACAACTGGGGATGGGAGAATTTCCCCCATGACCTAGATTTTGTAATAAAATGAGAATTTGCTGGAGTTTACTTCCTAGTAAAAAAATAGGAACTAGAATCTTAATCCCATGCTTAAATTAGTGTAGGACAAGTCTCAGACCTATGAGAATCTTCAGTGTTAATGTTACAGCTGGGCAAAAGGGTCTACTCATGTGTTTCAAATTTAACACTGGGGCTTGAGTTAAATTCAGAGCATGCTGGACTCCAGTGAAATATTGTGTTTTGAACTGGACAGAACACTGTGAGGAATTCTATCGTGGCTGCAATTTCATCCGCTGCTTCGGGAACTTCGCTGCTTGGATTCAATTTCCCAATCAAAAAAAACCCAAACCAATCCAAACCCAAACCAACAACAAACCTGGAGAATATCAGAAGAGTACTGATTTACTGACCTGAGACAGGGAAAGGTGGGAGGTGTATGGAGGTGTGTGGGGAGGGTGTGTGTAGAGGAACACTTTAAAAGTGTTCAAAAGAAGGGTAGACTTTTCCAAATGATATTGAAATTGCCCTGAATCTTCACATACATCTGACAGGTTTTGGGAGGTGGGGATGGGAACAGGTGGTGTAATTCATTTGACTGAGTTGGTTTTGGAGGGTTTTGTTTGTTTTTAGAGCATTTTAAGTACTTCCTAAGTACTTAAAATAGTATTTGTAGGTCTAAGTATATTGATCAGTATGACTCAGATCTTGTGAAATACTCTGCAGAAAAGGCTATTTAGTATTTCAAAGAAAACACTGAGGCATTTGTCCTGTAATACAAGCCTAGAAGAAGGTGTCTTTCCCATGGGCATGGAAATCTCTATTTATCTGCCTAAAGGGGGAAAGATGCAAGTACTTGAAGGGGAGAAGAAAGGAAAGCCCATCTGTAGAGATAAGAATGATTTCAAACAGAGGCTTCCCTAAATCATCAGCTACTGGAACAGTGTACTGAAAGTAACATTTCTTACCAATTGCTTATCACTGATCCTGATTTGAAGACATTTGTACTGGAAATTTAGGAATACTTCAAAGTATTAGCTGAAGACACCTCAGTACCCTCGGTTGGAACCCATCCAGCCCCATAGACTTCTGTGTGTCTAAATGGTGTAACAGGTCGCTAATTGTTTACCCTTGGATTATGGAGACTTCATTCTGATCCCCACCCCTGTCTTCCAGCTCAGGGGGCTGGGTTCCCAGAGAACAACTGGCCTTACTATAAAAAAATAAGTCAAAGTAGTCATTAACTACCTCAGGCTTTCCCTCATCTATTGTCGCTATGTTTTCTCCTGCATCCAACAAAGGATAGAGATTCTCCTTAGCCCCCTTAGAGGGGTTATGCCTTCAAGAAAATGAAAATGGGAGTGGGTAACAGCTTCTTTGATTTGATCCTGTTGAAATTCAAAGAAATTCCTCTCACAGAATGGAACCACCCTTTAGGAAAAAAAGGATTTATGCCTGCACCTGTTCAGAGAAACTAAGTGCAGCACTAAGCAACAGAAAAAGAAAAAACATCTCACAGCACCACAGGGGCTCTTGAAATTTCTGAACTTTCATGCATTTTTGGTGGCAGAAATGGTTTGCCTGTGAAAATAGGGCATAGCAAATAGCATAATACAACAGCAATTGCTTGGCACTGTTTACACACTCCCTGGGTAGAGCGCTCTCATATCTTTCTGGAGCCCTGTATTAATTTCATATGTATACTAAGCTACAAAGAAACTAAGAAAGAAATCTATATTTTGCTGCTGTCTTCTGTGTTAGAAATGTTGGAGCATAGATTTTCTTTTTATGGTATTTACAGCATCTAGAAGTTTGCTGAAAGCTAAGCCAAAATAAAACAAATACAAGACTTGATTCTTCTTTTTACTCGCATTGATAAAACAAGAAGTGTAATTCCTTTGACTTCAAACAAGTTGTTCCTTATTTACTTTGGCATAAAATAAAAGTGAACTACTCTTCTAATAATCACAAGAATCTGTATTGACAGCATATAAAAGAACTCAATAGTGCAAGACAATGATCTTACAAAACTGAAGATGAGAAATGCAGTATTTGGGCATGTGTTAGATTTTGCTTCCTTTCATAGGCAGGATTTTGGATGTCAGCAAAGCTGTGGATCAGCACCGACAGCATAGCAGTGGCAGACACAGCCCTACTACCTGTGATGTGGGTAATTCCCCACTTTGGCCACAACACCTCTGTTCCCAGGAAACAAAGATGTTGTAGTGCCACAGTCTGCTCTGATATAAATTACAATTTACATCAATATTACGCAGCAGTTGGTTGCAAAAAAAAAAAAACAAAAAAACCCAAAAGTTTAGTTTCATGAGAAATAGAACTAGATTTGAAACATTTTCAAAACAGCAGAGTTTTGTTGGGAAATGCCATTCACTAAACCCGAAATGTTTTGCCCAATATTTCTCTCTTTCTTTCCGAGATTCACATGTATCATCAATTGAATTCCTGACAGGCTGTTGGAGAGCCCACTACTTCCACACTGTGTAACACCAGGGGATGAGCTAAACACGCGCTCACACATTCACCACAGTAGAGCTGACAGATTCAGGTTATCCACACCACAGTGCCAAACTTCATCTCAGGGACCTGAGGGCAGAGGGCCTAGGACCTTTAGCCTTACAATAGAGTAGGTTCAAAGATAAAGAGATTCATACATACATAAATTATTCAGGGTATATTTTATAACTTCTAGGACCTTATATATAAACCCACATTAGAAAGCTTTTGTTATGGTGCACATATGCTAAGTAATTTATATAGGAAAATCCTGAAATAAAACAGCAGAACTAACAAACGAGATGAGACTTCTCAAACACTAAAATAATCCTATATGTAAATAACATAAGTCTAGTTTAAGCTGAGTAGTAAGATGTTTGAATGCTCCCCACCTCAGAGAGATTTCTCTTTTTTTTTAAACAATTAAGAAATTATAAACATTTTCAGGTATTCCTTAACAACATTATGTTTCTGATATGAAATAAAGGACTTCCTGGGACACACGGCTGAAAAGGATGTCAATTCTGTAGCAATGGGAGAAACTGCATGAAACAGTTGCTTATGGAGACAGCTTGTTTCAGATGATCCAGGGCATGAGCATCAGCTGTGTCTTGAAACCTCAAAACCTGTAGCTGTGGCCAAGGCTTTAATGCTTCAGTTTAAAGGCATGAGAATGGACATCCCACTCAGAGAGATTGCCTTGGAAAAATGGATCATCAAAGCCCAGAGATTTTGATACTAATTAATGCTGTATCTGAAGTAAGTCCTGTGGGTACACCAGGTTACAGCAGGTAACCCAAGGATGATCTAAGCCATATAACTGGATATTCCTAAGAACTTAATTGTGCAAAACCAGGGACCGGGGAGAAGCAATCTGTCTGTACAGCTCCATGGTTATATTCAAGCTGTTCTAAATGTTTGTTCTTTAAACAACATGGAGCAATTAATGATAAAGAAGGAAAAAAACCTAACATCAAACCCTATAAAGATGTCCATGCAGAGAACTCTCAACAATTTTCTACCACTGATGTTATTGGAAGGCTTCTGAATAAATCACCCATAGCTTGGAGGTTTTAAGGGCTGGGTTAGTCGTGTTACCATCTGTTGGACACCCCTTATCCTAACAGAAGGTGGGGGGAAAGATGTAGTGGCACCTGACCATCTGCCCAATGTTCACATGGACAATTAACATTATTTCACTTTCAGAATGTTCACAGGGTTCAGTGACCAACATTTTACTGTAAGATTTATAGATAATTTCAGGTATAAAATACATTTTTGTAATAAGAAGTCTTTTTATAACCATGGCCACTTCATTAACAGTAGGCAGCATGATGCCTGTTGCCTTGATCTTAATTTAATAGAGATTATTTTGTCAGCTGTTCATTTCCTTGCAAAATTTAGGGGGTTTCAAATAGCTTTTTCCCCTTTAGTGTTTGTGCTATTTGATAGACTATTTTAGCTTAACACCATATGCCTCCCTATTGGAAATCCTTTGAGTCTAAAATAATTGAAAGTATTATCTCTTGTAAAAGCATGCTTCAGTTGACAAAAAAAAAAACAAACCAAAACCCCAAAACAAAACAACAAAACCCCCCAACTAGCTAAATTTCTTTTTTTTTTTTTTTTTTTTTTTCCTTAAAGGTAAACCCTAATAAAAGTATTTTTTTTAAATGTCAGTTCTACTACAGCCTGGCAATAAAACCAT
>JAAGNO010013953.1:0-10528 GCA_033439905.1 Ceryle rudis | reverse complement strand
GCTGTCTTGCAGAATTAGGATGCTTTTACTGACAAATCATTTGCAGTTAGACATGTGTATCTAGAGGTTTATTTTATCCAAATCATTCAAATTTGTGAAGGCATAGAACAGAGAAAGTGGTATATCTTGATGAAGAAAGATGGAACTACTTGTGCTCTATTATTCAAACATGTGCACCTTAATTAAGCAAAGTACAATGCCATGTTTTACCTGAAGAGTTCTGAAGTGCTCAGACTTTCCAACTTTAAGGACAATAGGATACAGAGACAGACAGGATAAAGAGACAGAAGTTATAACAAGCTGTGGTAAAGTTCAAGGAACCAAGGACTACGTAGGATGAGACTCAGCAGCCTAAGCACAGGCAACTAGCATTGGTTTTGATGCTCTAAAATCTGCATGAAGCTAGCAGATGTAACAGAAGACCTAGAGGAGACCAGTGCCCTTCTGGAATCATGGCTGAGGTACTGAAGTCACAACCTAGAGGATCTAAAATGGCTCTACATGACCACAGCTGTGAAGTGAATCCTATCCTTGAAAACTAACTGATACTAAATTCCAGAAGCATAGAACACTCACAACAAATCTCTCCTTTATTTCTGCAAGCTACCAATAATGATTTTGCTGCTGTAGACAGTCTCTTGGGGACTACCTAAGCCACATAATAAAACTAAGACTTTACAGTATACTTTTAAGGAAACCAAATTCCTAAAATGTCATTTTCTTCATATGCTCAATGCATCAGAAGCAAATCCAATTCAAAATTATCCTTGTGCTTCACCAAAGGCTACAAATTATATGGGCTGTACTAGCTTAGTAACAGTTACACATGAATTAAAATTTTATATTTTTACAGCAGAAGATTTACTTAATCTCTAAAAAGGATGAGTGAAGAACTCTTCAGCTTATTAGTCCAATTTCCTGATTTTGCTTCAAATAAGAAGCCTGGTTCAGTTTTGCAGGGAAACAACTAATAATGAACATAGTTCTAGTATGTAAAGTTGCTCTTATGTGAGTAAGAAACACCACCAGTACAGTTCTGCTCCATCTCATTTCTACAATGATTGCTCAGAAGAGCTTATGAAAATATTCTGTATTAAAAACTTAAATGTGTCATGGACTCCTACCTTTCCAAAACAAAATTACAGGACTTTATTGATATTTCTAATTACAAATAGTAAATAATTTAAAAAATCACTTCATCTCTTGACACACCTCGAGAAACCACTCATCTGAAATACTATACTACTGTACTTCCAACTATGTATTTCCCATTATGTAACACTTTTAACCTGGTGATTGATCTCAAGCAAGTGTAATTCAATGCACAGTAATGAAGATAATTCATGAAATACAACACCTGCTTGATAGGTAGCAAGAAAACAAGCTGTCCCTCAGAACATGACAACCTACTTGTGCATCTTAAACAGGAAAACTGAAATCCAGCTCTAAGTTATCCTCACTTTGAAAATGCTTTATATCAAAACCATCTCTATTCCTTGGAACTTAAAACTTGCAAATCAAGAAGCAATTCTTTCAGCAAGCTATAAAGCATTTGCTTAGTTTGGTGTCCACAGAGCCCTTCTCATTCCCACAACTGGTACCCAGATGTAAAAGATTAATGAAATCTCTTGACATTCTATCTAGACTACAATACATTTGCATGTAAGTCTTTGATTAGTCATATGGCAGAGCACAATGCAAAAGACATCTGGGACGTAGATGTTGCCATTTTATGCATTTGGTCTTTCATGTTAGAGATACCCTGTAGCTTTAGAATTACACCTGGTCGTTGTGGTTCTGGGTAGACCTAGTCCACTTCTGCTAAAGTTTCAAAATATTAGGTTCCACATCTTAACCTTGAGTAGTACTCAGGGTTCAGCTTCATGGTACTGACTCAGGTTCACAATGACTTCAGTCTGGAACAGCCTTCTTGATGACCATGACAGTGGCGCTGGACACCCACATGGTTTCTTCTCAAAACTCAAACAACTGTAAGCTGACACTATTACTAACAACAACAGTGCTTAGAGGTTAAAAACTGGGCAGATTCTGCATACAGGCAAACAGCACTGTAGCTATTACAGGATAAATAATGATAGCTTTTCCCAGCTCAAGTATCAGTCAGTCTTTATCAGGTTTGCATTTACTGAAGTGGATTCATTACTCTGTGGGCTGTTGTTCCAATATCCTTGTTAAATGAGTGGTAGTTCTTCGTTAGAAACAATCACTTCTTTTTTAGAAGAGGTAAGAAAAGCCTTCCCCCTGGAAGAAGCTCACCTCCCATACTGAGTTAGAAATGATCACAGCATGTCCAAACCGATAGCCTGCATCATCTACTTTTAAAGGGTGCTAAAGTTAATTTTTAACATGTGAATTTTCATAGTTCTTATGATAGCTGAATCTTCTGTGCCAAATGGACAGTCTTGGATGTGGTTTTGCAATGCCTATACTTCATTATTGAGTTGACTGATAAAATTTCTAGCCTGGAGAATGCAAGTTATTTACAAATTTTGTCTTATAATGTCAGCAGCTCTTCCCAGAACACACGTGCAGCTCTTGTGCTGGCAGGTATGACACTCCACTTACCCTAAACAATAAAAGAAAGCTGATGCAATTCTACATCTTTCTCAATTTTTAGCTCATGAGACATTAGTTTAATTATCCCTGCTTCTGTCAAACATGTAATAGATGTCATTAGGACAGACAGCACAAAATCTTGGGCTACAGCATGTTCAGAATCATCTTTCCATATCTTGTGATAGAAAATCCAGGTGTGATAAAGCTTCAAAATCTCCCCTTTGTGGCCTCATAATAAAACCAACATTATGCACTGGAAGTTACGGATGCTCTACCTCAGTCAAAACTGGAAAACTTAAAAGTATAACCATTTTCAGTAAAGGTAATATATTTATAGAATTAGAATGGTTTGGGTTGGTTTGTTTCACTGTTTGCAACATAAGATTAGCTGATCTTTCCTAAGCAGATTTTTTTATCTATTCAGAATAGATAAACAAGGCTTCACTCTTTCCTCTACGAGGCTGCTGATGGAGAACACAAGGGACCTCCTCCCCTCACACCCCAATGCACACATACAGAGTGCAGGCCCATGCCACAATGGACTGCTATGCTTTTCACTGACCATAATGTCATTGAAGTTCTAAAACAAGGCAGTGTAACAGTTGCACTGGTTGCAGCTTTAAATATTATCTGATTAAAAACCCCCAAACACCCGAACCAACAAACAAAGCAGATTTAAGTGCAAAAGGACACGCAAGGTGAAATTTTAGGGCAGGTCTGACCACAAATTAAGAAAGAGACCCACCATGAAAGAGAAATAAAACTGTAAATAAAAAGAAGGTAAGATCACGGACTACACGCCACTAGGGTGACCAAGTATTTAGATATTTTACTTTTCTTGAGGATAAATGTTTTCATTCAACAGTTACAGGCTTTGCAGCAGGGATATTAAGCCTTGCCCGCTGTCCTTTCAGAAGAGACGTGGTATGGGGAAACAACACAAGCATCCAGAATCACTGCCATCTGTGTGGTGAAAAATACCAAACTGCTACAATTAAGGAAGAGACTGCAAAACATAACAACAAAAGGAATCACTTCTAGTCTCATCAGACCATTAAATGCCCTTAACCATCCATTTGCTGAAACCAGAAGGACACTTGGTTGATACAAAGCTGGCGAATTTTCTTGACCTCATCATCTAAATATGTTGCCAGGCTAAGAGCCGTAAGATGAGACGGCCTAGAAATTATTTTTGGGCAGAAGATCTAGACAACTTTTGTAGGGTCTCACCACATTAGTATAAGGCTGGGCATGGCTTGGCTAAATAGGTAACCAGCTTGGAGTCAAACTAGTGACAAAGGTTGTAACAGTCCCTACTAGGCAATTCTATCTATAACCAGAAATGTAGATTACATGGAAGACATCATGCCAGCATTATCCCATGTAACCCAGCTGCAGATCTGCCATAGTGGGCAAGTCAGCATCAGCTCTTCCAAATCCATATGCCATTTAAGTGCCATAGGTTGGCCATTCTTTTAAGCCTGTCTTCAATGTTAGATACCCTTTTGGAAAATGACAAAACACAAAGAAAATTCATGGCTTCCTACACTCACTCACATAGTAATTAAACAAACAAAAAACCCTCAACAATTTTAGATATTAGTTTGTCTGCTTCCAGCTTTACCTTTTTTTCTTGCACTGCAGAGAATTTTAGTAATTTTTGCATTATGAAGGAACATATTCAATGGAATTACTACTTTATACTAAATCTTTCTTTTAAAAACACAAGACTGGGCTGCATAAGCAGAAACACAGCCTGCACATCAAAGGAGATAATTATTCCACTCTGCTTGGCATCTGTGAAATTACATCTGAAGTATGGCACATCCACTTTTAGGACCTCAAAAATGCAAAAAAAATACTGAGAAGCAGGTCCACTGGAGGACCACCAAGATGGTTGAAGGATGGAGAACATGACAGATGAGGCGAGACTAGTGATCTGAATTTGTGTAGCATGAAGAATAGATAACTAAGTGAGGAGAACTAATTGCTTTCTTCAAAAACCTAACTGGTATTCCTAGAGAAGACAAAGGCAGGCAGTTTTCAGAAATGCACAGCACACTGAAAAGATGAAATAGATACAGCTTGTAGCAAGAGAAATTTCAGATACAGAGAACAGTTATTCACCACAAAGGTGCTCAAACACTGAAACACTTTGTCCAAAGTAGTTGTGGAATCTTCACCCTTGCTCATTTTCAAACTTCACCTGGACAAACCCTGGAACAATCTGGTCTACTTAAGTTACCCTCCTCTGAAGAAGATGTAAGACTAGATGATCCCCAGAGGTCCCTTCCAACCTAAATTATTTGTATTAGTGTACTTGAGCTACAGTGTTTTGTTTACCTTTTTCCAGGACCCTTCCTAATTTTTCAATTTTGTAAAACAAACAAACAACCCCCCCCCCCCAAAAAACCCCAAACAAACATATTAAAACAAACAAAAAACCCCCACCAAAAGCAAAAAAAAGAAAACAAAAAAAAAAAAAAACCCCAAAACCACCACGCACAAAACCCCCAACCTGCTAACAACAGGACTGTTAACACGTATTGATGCAGAATTCGTATCACCAGCATAACCAAGGCAGGTTAATAAAACTGTATGACTGACTTCGTTACTATTTCTCTGTATTCAAGACAATTCCAGCCCCTCTACATTAACTTTCTACTTGAGATTTTAGCTCACTTTTTTTGTCTCTATGATCCTTACTTAATTCCAGGGTAGCTTCCTGTTAAGCAGGTATGTTCTGTAATGGACAGTTACTCTATGTACAACTCCCGATTTTGCTGTGCAATAGTAGACTGTTTGAGTGGGTCCCACTAAGCAAGTGATCCAGATGACTCTTAAAGAGTCATCCTTCTATCCTCTCTAAGTTAACAAAAGTAAATGCTTTGCAGTAACTGAGAAACTTTACTTGGAGCATGCTTCCTACCCATCTCCCCTTCAAAGGCTTTAAAAAGCTTTTACAGTCATTTAATGTTTTGTTGACACAGGGTTGGGAGGTTGTTTGTTATTTAGTAAAAAAGACTGTATCAAGGCATAACTGCATTATACCTATTGGGTATTTACACCAAGGAACCCTGTTCTAAAACAAACTACATCAAACCTTTATTTAAAAAAAAAAAAAGTCCTATTTCCATTAAACCCCCTCAGTAATAATTCAAATACTATCCCTTCATGTTTACTGCATCCCCCAGTCATCCCTCCATTATTTTTCCACAGGACTGATGTGAGGCTAAATAATTATTTAGGTCATCCTGTCTGACTTGTTAAAATAACAAGTCCTCAAGATCTTCTGCAGTTTCCATTGTATTTAGATTACTGGAACATCTTAGAACATAGTCTCAGCCAATTATTTCAGAACCCCTGGACAGAGATTACAAAGACCTCCTTATAACCTTTGTTAGGAAATGTCTAACATGGACTCTTTAGTATTTTCTTGCAACTTTGAGATTTTCAATACTTAAGTCACCTGCCAGATATTATAATGTAATCTAACCCCCCCAAATATTTACTGTAATCTTCTGCCTTTTCCACTATGAATCATGTTATCATTGTTAAAAAATGAGAAATTATTCCAACTGTAATGTAAGGTGACAATCTCATCCTTGTTATTCTTTGCTTGCACTAGTCAAGGTTGTCTCTCAGGAGCACTGTTTCTTTTAATCAGTTTTCTACATTTTTCATGCCCCACTCAGTGCCGTTTCTCCACTACCATCCTTGCACTTAACACTTATAGAAAAGGAGGGAGGGGCCCTGAATTGCTTCCTTCTCATGGCAATGAAAGCAAGACTGATTTTAACAGAATTTGCCCTTTATGGACAACCTTTAGAGTTGTTAACTGTGATTTCTAATGTAATTTATTTGGGGAAACTCACCACATAACTATCTGCTCGCATGCACCCCTCCACACTATTTATATACTTTTTTTTAATTCTGGACATGCGTATGACCAGAATTCTAAATGACAAGCAAAATTGTGCCTCATGTGAAATCTTAAGTTATCATTAAAAAAAGTTATTAACTGTTTTAAAGTAAATAAAGCCAGACTAGTTTGGTCCAGGTTGCTGCCACATGGTATTTTATTCTGCCACATCAATGCAGAAGTATCTCTTTCTCAATTAGCATTAAATTCCCTCCTCCTCAATATCAATCAGTTCTCTTTCCCATCATATTGACATCTTCTCTACTGGCTTAATTCACAGTCCATTTCAGAACAGCTCCATTACTTTTAGCCCCTAACACTACCATTTTAAAATCAAGTAATCTACATGCCTATTTTGCCATTCTGCCTTTTTTGTTTTATTCAGTGAATCTCATTTTGACTTCAACTGGACCAGGCTGATCTATTACCAGTTCCACTTCTCTATCTTGAGCTGCTGTCTACCTTTAACTGATTGTGTGTTTTCCTTGGCCTCTTCATACATGTCCAATTATTTCTTTTCTCTAGTTCTGAGACTTGCCAGATACAGTCATTTTCTTTTACCATCTCCCTTTTCCAGTCCCCCAACACCGTCACAGCTTTTTTTGACTTGTAAAACAGGAACAGTGTAAATGCATTTGTGCAGAACTAGCACATCTGCCCCATGCAGTCATTTCATGCACTACATGCATAGCCACAATATAGTATATTATGTAATCAGCAATACTTCATTTTGTTTGAATTTCTAAGACAAGCTTATTGTCTTTTGAGTGGGAAGATCAGATAAATATAATATTCTGATCTGTTTCTCTACTTAAAACCACACCTTTTTAAAATCTACATAAATGCACTTGAGAATGTACATTTATACTAAAAAGATACAGGGATAAGAGTTCAGCGTCCAATATTTTGAACAGCTTTGCTATCTCAAAAAGAGAAGAATACAAGCTACAACCATGATAATGAAATTGCTTCATAATACCATGAAGCCAAAAAAACACCACTAGTGGATTCAAACTTCTTAATTTGCACCCTTTCCAGTACTGCTAAGCGCACAGTACTGCTAAGCCTCCATGTGCATCAACTGGTGTCACTATAGAGACGAAAATAACACAGTAGCAAAACAGGAGAGGTGTGAACTAAACAAAACCAGTAACATTAGCAGCAAAAACTACACACTCAAATTATTATTTTAAGTCTTGAGTTTTACTTAAACATTTTGCAATAATTGCTAGTTAACATCCCCTGTAAGAACAGCAACCCAAAAAATAATTACAGCAAGAACAAATGACTTCTGGGCTTCCCAGAAAACACCTCTTATAATTAAACTTAATTCCTGGCATTATGCCAAAGTGGGGGATGGGCACCTATATGGAAAATAACTTCAAAGGCCTCCTAAACATTAATGCAGAAAACTAGTTGCTTCTCTTACCTGGCACGTGCTAAATAAGCTTCCTCCTCTGAGTAAGACACTGACAAGTAGCTCATTTGCATAAGTATCACACCAGCTACAAGTAGCCTTCCAGGTCAGCCATCTTGATACTAAGATCTCATTTTGTTTACACAGCAGCACGAACACTATTTTTTAGCCAGCCTGAGCTATGCTGTTGTACCTCTCAGCTAGTAGCCTACATCTGCTTGTTAAAACCTGCTGGAACTCCCACTTCTCCACACAAGTGGCTGAACGTGATAGGAGTGTCCCTGCAGCTCACTGAGCATGCCACAGCCTCCAAGGGAACGATGCAACTGAAAGCGCCTCCAATCGGACTCTTTGTACTGCCTTCTGTGCCGTGAACTATTAGCACTGCAGCAACTATGTGCAGAGAAGTACCTCCCACACATACCACACAGTACCAACAAGCATACATTTATTACAGCACAGTGCAAGACGGCACACTAAAGGAGAGGAAAAAAAAAAAAAAAGCTGAAATTTCCTCAGTATTTTCACTTACTAGCAATCTAATTACACCTATGTTCCTTTGCGTATCTTTTCACATAGATCAGTGTGGCTTTTTCCGTCCAGAAACTAGAGTGCTCCTGCAATCTGTGCACAGGAGAAATCCATGACACATGTTAGCTGCTGCCGACGCAGAGCCAGACTGCAGTTACAGCTAGCTGGCGCCAGTGACAATTTACATAAAGGGGGCCTCATTTCCAGACTAAATTGCAGCAGGATATTGGTGAGCACAGCCTCCCCCCCACCCTCGCGAGACTACGGGTTCTACAGTATATCGCCCAGCTATGTGCTTACTAATAATCCAGATCCATGTCAGAAGTCAAGTGCTGCTTACTGTTTATATACGTGAAATCTGACAATAGGCTCTGCAAAAGAAATTCCACCTTGAAGCCAGTTCCTAGTAGGATGCTACGCACTGCACTGTTCACAGCAATTTTGGGAAATGCTCTGTAGTAATTAAAATACCCGGGTTTTTTCAGTGCTACACCCAATGCTCAGTAGCTGGCTTTTCCTTAACTGATATTTCCAATATTTTGCAGCCTACCAATAACAAGTATCAGCTCTAGGAAGGACAGATCCATTTTTAACTTAATGCTGACATGTCTGGCCATTTAATTTGCTGTTTCCACTTCACATTTAATTTTTCTTCACTAGCCAGATGAAGGAAAAAAGTCCCCTGTGCAGAGCTGCAGACTTTATCTTTTCAAGTACCTGAAAGGTACAGTGACAGGTAGAGGCAGAAGCTTGGATTTCAGCCTCAATCTAACTTAATAGTTAATTTCTTAATTCTTACCTTCTTCCTTCCAGACAAGGGAAAATTATTAATTTATAAAATTAATTTACTCATTAATAAATTAATTACACTTTACAAATGCTTATTCCAAACACCACTGTACTTTTTTTGGGGGAAAAAAAATAAGCTAGGCTTTCCTTACTACAGTATGTATGTAAAGAATGAATCATTCACTAATACTTTTTTCCCCTCATTTGCTGCCTTATAAGAAACTCTGAGCATGAAACAACTCAACGCAAATAAACATACTATTTATTGTATTAACTATAAACATGAATTTGTGAAACCCTAAATAAAACCAAGTTCAACTCACAGTATTTGGCTACTGTGGAAAGTGATAAAGAGTGAGGCTTGTTGATTGCAGCATGGCAAGGGTAGAGTGCATCAGGACCAGAAAAGCCTGCTTTTTGCCCCTGGCTTCTTCTAGTTCCTCCTTAGAATGCCAACAATGTCCACAGATAGTCAAGTTGCTTTATATGATTCCTTTCCCACCGTGAGTGTGATTTGCTGTTTGGCTGCTTCTAGGTTATTTGAGCATAACATAATTTGCTCATCAGTAATGTCAAAAAGATACCAATCCTGTGTCTGAAAGTATTTGGTAATGCAAAATTACTCATCATTGGTTGTTAGAATTCACCCTTAACTGTTGTATCCACAAGCCTAAAGTGATGTGCACAGGATTTTTTTTTTTTTTCCCCAGAATGTCTGTCACATTACAATGACAGTCATTACTTATACAGGTGATCTGGCATTGCTCTTTTACATCACGTGTATCTTTTGATTTATTTTCAGGTTTGTGTATACTAGCACATTGAAGTGCTGTGCAGAATAGATCTTTCAGTGGTGATGTTTTAATTTGCAGAATGAATCATCAGCTGAACAGCCTCCGAGCTTAAAAATAAAGGACACCAATGCTGGTTTTAAAACAGCAAACCAAAACAACCCTTATGTTTCTCACATACAGCCACCCCACCCCCCTGGCTACAAAGTCTTGCGCACAAATACAACCATAATTCTCAAATACCAGTGTGATTCTCACCACAGTAAAACGGATACTGCAAAATAAAAGCCTCTTCTTGAACCATTTTCTATTCTCGGCTCCAGCCCGCTCAGGGTAGTCCCAGCCAGAGCTTGCCAGCAACCCAGACTGCGAGCTCTCCATCTGCCGTCTGGGGGAGGCACCACCCCACTTCCAGAACGTTCCAGCCGAGCCACCCCCCCCCCCCCCCCCCCCCCCGGCGCCCCCCCTCCCCCCCGCGCCCTTCCCCCGCGCCCCCCTCGC
>JAAGNO010013952.1:73039-101931 GCA_033439905.1 Ceryle rudis | reverse complement strand
AGTAAAGTATTAGCCAACTCATTTAATAAAACAACTGGGTAAATTAAAGTGAAGGGATACATTCACATTTTAATTATGTATTTGCTTACATTTGTCTACTGGTACCTCAGCCTTAGAAAGCACGTTATGTTACATAAAAACCACTAATGTCAGGATCTTCTCCCCCAAACACATATCATTCTCTCTGTATTTGGGACAATGTTTAAAGGCTTTGTTTTGTCCTGTCATTAAAATAAAATATTTTTGAGGTGGACTTCGTAAGTGAAAAAAAGTAGGTAAACCTGTAAATTCTGGTTTGGTGTTTTTTTTTTTCTTTTAAATTATCTATGACATATTTGGTAACTCACTCCTTGTTGCAGAAGTATTAGTGAACACTTGCTCCTGTTAACCTAGAGAACTACTTTTTCAACAGAACCAGGCTAAATTTATAGGACCCAGAAGTTAGAAAAAAACCCCCACCTTATTATTTTGATGTTTAATGCAGTGAGAGATTAGATTGCCTCCCCAACTCCTCACAGGTTGCTTTTCCAAGTAGACTTCTGCTTTAAACTGCACCCATTTTGCTCAGCTCAGTACATTAAAAGTACACAGGGTAAAAAGCAGTTTTAACTTTTAATAAGATGAGAATCAGGGTTGAAAACAATTAATTATGAAGCCAGTAACTCATGGCTGTAATTTCAGCAATCTCTGCGATACAGTAGAATACTCTAAAGCAGTTTAGCTACCTAGTAACTGAAACACATCCACTCACAGTATTTATGCTAACTGGTTATGACCAGGATTAAAATAGGTTCACTCTTAGAATTTCTCGTCAGTCACCAGAGATTTTTCAGTGTAACGGCTTTCATCAGCAAAGGTTCAGAAATCCCCTTTGTAGCTTATTCTATTTACAAAGAACACTTCCAAGTTTGTCATAGAATAGAAATACTTTTTTTCCCAGTGGATAAATTTTCAGAAATATCAAGCTGAGGAAGAAGGGTACAGTTTTGTTTTTGGACTGCTAACAGATGTTTGCTTGTAAATATTTTTACATGTATTTTAGGGATGAGGACCTGTTGCTGTGTGAGATTTCCACTGATAGAAATCTGTAGCCCTGATCCTGCCGCTTAACAGTTAGTAGGAATTTTATCATCTGCTTCCATGAAAGAGGTCTTATGAGTGCCAGCATTACTAGAAATACACATAGCATATTAGATACAGTTGGAGAAAGGAGAGAAGTTACTCTCTTTCAGAATAAGTTACATAATTTTATAGCTTACAACACCTTTATCAATCTTAGACATTTGTATAGCACCAATCACCAACAGTATTGTCACTAAGGCACTAGACTGGTACTCGGCTATCATGGGGTCTGGCTCCTCTGTGGTCAATTTCCTGTGTAATCATGTTGGGATCTTTTGTTTTTCCTAGTACCTAATTTTCAACATTGGAAAATAGGATACAATACAAAACATCCTACATCATTCACAGGAATATTGCGCCACGACTAATCACAAGGTGCTCAGATTCTACAGTGATGAACATTTAATATTTCTGTGCATAGATTTACTGGTAAAAGAAAATTATCCTGCAGGTATCAATTATGTGCAACACACTGGAACAGAATTAGCTTCAGTTCCTCTGGAGTTAATGACATAATCTAAGTTGAATCCTATCCTCGATGCCATAATTCAAATTAGTTTTTAGATAGATGAAGATAAGCCCTCAGGGCTCCTGTCTATGACAACTGATCCAGCATGTCTTCATATGCTTTTGCATCAAAGTCTGCTCCTAACAACTTAGAGAGCTCCAGTTTCAGTCTCTTAAGAGAGCGGTTTTTGATGCTTTCAGAAGCAGCTGAATCTTTTTTTAGTCTGTAGTGGATTTAGCTCTCCACATCATTAAAAAACAACCCTTCAGGAGTTATCACTATTCTGCTGCATCACGCTGGTTGCTGAATATGCATACTGATGTAGAAATTACTACAGGTTCTTGGGTTGAAATAAGTTGCTGCAAATGCACAGTAGCTGATTTTGAAACCACAACAACTCTACAATTTATTATTATTTTTACAAAATACCCAAAGTGATCAGACCATATTGTAGGTTACTGGCTTGCCAAAGGTTATGTTCTAAAAATCAAAACCATTTTTGAGTTACAGAAGTGCCAAAAACAATCTTGAACCAGGTTTGGTGGTTGTTTTTTGTTTTCTTTCCTTGTCATTGTTAGCTTTTTTTTTTTTTTTTTTTTAAACCAACCCCTATCCAACAAAACAGTTGTGTAACTTAAAACAGAAACAAGAGTTTGTGTTGGAAACTGTTTACAAACCAACCCACCAAATCATGCTTGAGCAGAAGCCTTGTATGGCAAAGATTTAGCTTAGGGCAATTTAGTGCCAAGATAGAGACCCTCTATGGGTTTATAATGGAAATACTGACACAACCTCAACTACAGTGATGCAAATGTGCCCTAAAACACTGTATTTGCTTTTATTAATAAAAGTGGTAGTGTTTACATTTGCAGGTATCTTACACTTCAGCATCATGATGAATACTGAGTAGACTGAGTTAAGTTTTGGCTGTAAGGTCAGAAGTTTCCAAACAGATGAAGGAGACAGAAGTGAAAGTCCTCAATCATGAAAACAAGAAGTTCAAATAAATAAATAAAACAAAACTAGGAAATATGGGTAAGCATTAGGTTGGAATGGTTCAGTTAACTGCAAATTATGGCCACTAAATTAGAGACAGAAGAAAACACAGTTACTTATTAAATAGCAAGCATTAAAGCTTTATGGTTTTGTATTAAAAAAAAAAAAAAAAAAAAAAAGGCAAGCTGTTAAAAATAAGACTTGCATTTACCAGGCCACCAAACTGCATGGACTAATAAAGAGACTAACAAAGGCAATACTGAGACATTAAGACACACACACACTCCATACTTGTGCAACTCAACCATATTCAAAACAATTGCCTTTTTCCTCAAGAAAAAAAAAAGCATCCCCTAAACATTTCTGTTCATATAAAGCTTTAGGTTTCTTAAACTGTTGCTGTCTTATATAGCTCATTATTATGTATCCTTCTCATTATCAGTGGAAGAAGTTTATTTATTTTTTTTTTTTTTAAATGGAGGTGCTTTGTTTCTCTCAGATGAGAGATTACATTCCTCAAACCACTACAGGTTTTCCCCATTTATAAATGTGGTGTTCACACCAACTCCTCCTAGGCTTAAAAAGATAAGGGTTGGCACTAAATTAAATATTTTGGCTTCTTTAAGTAAAATTAAGGCTCACAATGAATTTCCTTTCCACTATGCATGTCCTGTTTTTACTTAGTAGAAATACCAGCCCTTAACCTGCAGGCACTGGATACATTCTTAATTGTAGGGGCTATTTTCAGTCATGTTCTCCTACAGTTCTACGAAGTTCAAGTGGCAACTTGCTAAACCTGTGAACAGGAAAGATAATTTTTAAAAGACAAGGAGCAACCTCAGCTAAAATTTTTAACGATTTAGTGTCTTCCGGAAGATCACTAGCAATTTTGAATTAAGAGAGATGGGACGGTAACTCCATCAAGTCCCTGCTTTTTATGTGAAGACGGACTTGGTGATTTTCATTTAAAAGTTTAGCCACAAAAGCAATGAAAACTCACAATTCTGAACAGTTGCAGTTCTTAGTATTTAAAAGGCATCTGTTACCTGAAGCAAATCTAGCTGCACAGACATCACTGACCACAACCTAATTTTAATTTAAACTGGACCTCTTCCCAAAATAGAAAGTTAACAAAGTCTCTTGGGTGGAGGGAAACTAGTGTGAAAGACAAAGAGGCAAGTATCTTGGTGTTTGTTTTTGTTTTGTTTTGTTTTGTTTCATTTTCCTTTTAAAGTCACTGCAGTAAGATCCAGATCAGTTTAGGGGTGTAAATGAAGGGGGAACAAGGGTGTTTGAGTAATATAGGCTAACACTGTTCTAGATGTGTTATTACAGCTGTAATTTCTGACTCTGTACAAATTGTACACGTAGGTTTAGACACATGAAAAAGTAACACACTCACAGAGACATAAAACACCTAGGTATAAAATATAAAGCAGTGTAGTAGTTACTAAAATTACATGCTCTCTTATTGCTACAGTGATTTTTGCTCTTTTTCTTTTTACTGTACCACATGTTGTTCTAAGCATATAATTTGCATAAATTATTCAAGTTTAAGAAAAATCCACACATCTTCACTTTAAGCTACTTATATAGTTAATATAAAACAAAAAGGTTCTAAAGTATCTCTTTATTAAAAGAGAAATAAAAATGTCATTTGAAACTGGAATTCAGTGGCCAAATCCAAGGGCAGTGCACACCTTGTCATTCTGGTAGTAGTTTGCCCACGCAGCGTCAGTGGAGGTTGGTGGGGTATTTGGCCCAGTCTAGAGATGGTCACCAGACCAGCATGATGCCCTATGTGTCTGTTATTGTTCTGGTTTTGTCTTTAGCAAAAAGAACTATGAATGACCCAAGACTAACATTTATAATTCGTAGCAAAATTTGGTTTATGTAGAAACAAGCCATGTTTTGCATTTGGATAGAGATTTAAATGAATTAAAGCTAAAAATTAAAAAGCATGATGCTGCAACATCTGGTCACTTGTTGAAGACCTCACTTTTAAAGTGGTTAAGTTTGCGGTTTTGCACAATTTGTACTTTTTTTCTTTTTTTTTTTTCCTTTTTTTTTTTTCCTTTTTTTCCTTTTTTTTTCCTTTTTTTTTTTTTTTTACTAAACAGTATTTTTCCTCCTTTTATAAACCAGAAAAACTAAACTACAGATAAATTTTCCCTACCTTGAGCTAATGCTGCAGATAGGGTTGACAAAGCTGTACAGCGCAATCAAACATACTTACATCTTAGCTCATTGTACAGGTACAGCCATAATCAAGGCACAAAGATCTTCTACAAGTTATTTTTTTTCAATAAAGTTGTACAAAATAATACATTTTACAGTCTGTACAAGAATAATAATCCAGCAGTAAAATAAAAAATGAGGGGAGGGAAGAAGAAAAAGAAGGGAAAGACTGTGAGGACTACAGTCCAGATAATGATTTTTATAGCAGACGGGATCATCAGTGGACAAACTGAAAACAGTGTGTGGTTAACTCTTTCTGCAATCACAGGCCATACGCAGTTCAATTCATAAATGTCCGTGGTTGTCTTTAGACCACCAAGACCGGTTTTAAAAACACCCTTCTGAAAGGTAGCAGTTGGTTTTTGCACTGTCTAGGTCTGTTGTAGAATTGTCAGTATTTCCGTTCAAAGCCACATTACAGTCAGAGAACCAAACTCAAATGTCTGTCTTCAAACTTGGTCTGTGACTTGGCACCTTCTTTAGTCTGATGCAGTGAATGATACAAAGTGGAGATCACGGGTTCTATGATTATGCCCACAACAGTGCTAAATTACCTAAAGTTTTTTCTCCCTAATTTTTGTTTTACGTGTTAATTTTTTTATCCTCAATTCTTTCAGGTGCTCCACATTCAGGGATTTTAATTAATTAGGTTTTATTTATTTATTTTGTTTGTTTGCTTGTTTGGTTTTTTCCCCCCTCTTTTTTGTTAATAACAGTGTTAGGGAATCCTCATGGAAATGGCCTTTTATGTGTTAGGGGCCATCTCAAACTGTCCGAGGGGTACAGAAGCAAGCTTAGAAGTGCTGCTATTGTCCAGCAAGGAGAAAAAGTTGAGGGGTGCAAATCAATGGGAGATTCAAACAGTTCTCTTCCACCCTATGTGGGCAAGGGTGGTTTTTTCTTTTTTTTTTTAATAAGGAATAAGGAGTCCAAAACACAGAAAAAAGTGCTCTCCATCACAACAACTCGTATTGGCGAAGGTGCATGCGCTGAATAATGTCCCGACAGTCATTGAAAACCCTCCGTATGTTCTCTGTATCCACTGCACATGTGAAGTGAGGATAGCAATAGTGCCTTCCATCGCCACTCGCTGTGCTGATTCTCTGTTAAAAGTAAGAGAGAGATACTGGGTTACAGTAAAACTGACTTGGTAAAACCCCCATGTTCAAAAGGGTGTAATTAAGTGGCAAAATGCTCACAATTTTTCCCTCTCACCTAAAATGTGAGTTTTAAAGTGTTTGAGATTATACATTGAGGTGGTCATGGCACACTAAGGAGTTTCAGACTTGTATGACAACTGAAAAGTGTTATTATTTACATGCAGCTTTGGTGAATTCAGCTGTGCCACAACTAGTCAATTTGTCCATGAAGAAAGTGGGATTTTACCTCCTTGGACAAGGCTTTTATCCCTGCTTTACACTTACAGAAAGCTCCCCTCAAAATTCTGTTTTGCTCCATTTCAAAATGAGTCCACAGTTCGATTGCCATGCTCACCATTACAAGTAAGTGTAATAGTATTTTTAAATAATCTATGTCTGTTATAGTTTCAGCTGACCAGTAATGGCACAGTATGAACAGAACATTAATATTCTGCAGATGATATATCTTTTGATTAGTCTTTAGCAATAATGCATGGAATAAAAATCTGGCCCCATTAATAACAGCAGGATTTCGCTCATCATTCTATTTGAGGTTTCTTTATTCTCACCAATTCTTTTACTATTTAATGATGTACTGTATCAACAAACAAATATCCAAAGAGCAGCTAACGACCAGCAGTAAAGCTCTTAAAGGTAACAGTGTTTTGTGTGGTGTGGGTGTTAAATATAAACAACACAAAAAGTGACAGTGTTTTGCAATAGCAGAAGGTTCATAAAAGCTCATATTTGAGAAGAGTCATGTAAGAAATACTAAAAGAAAGGAAATACTTACAAGAAACTCGTCTCTAATAAAATACTTGGCCCTTGTAACTCTGGGATCCTCACCAGGCTCTGGTGTTGCTGATTAATAATAAAAAAAGTATCTCATTAAAACAGATTTTTCTTGGTGATAGCACCTAAAAATCATAACTTGTTCTGTTTTCTGCTCACACAATAGAAACCTATTGTGCAGAACTGACTATAAGACAAATTGTAACGTATTATTTAAACCAGCTAGATTTCAAGAGGACAAAGGAATATTACAGTGGCCACAGAACCAGGCATTTGGCAGGTTAGAGAAATGACCACAGCTATGACTAGGAGGAGTTCAGAGGACAGGTTGGATTGATGGGCTGAAGCCAAAGGTATGAGGTTTAGCAAGGCCGAATGCTGGGTCCTGCACTTGGGTCACAACAACCCCCTGCAATACTCCAGGCTTGGGGAAGAGCAGCTGGAAACTGCCCAGCAGAAAAGTACCTGGGGGTATTGTTTGAGAGACTGCTGAAGATGAGTCAGCATGTGTGCAGGTGGCCAAGGCCACCAGCATCCGGGCTGTGTCAGCACTGGTGTGGCCAGCAGGACTACAGCAGGGGTCATCCTTCCGTACTCGGCACTGGTGAGGCTGCACCTTGAATCCCGGGTTCAGTCTTGGGCCCCTCACTCCAAGAAGGACATTGAGGGGCTGGCTGGAGCATGTCCAGAGAAGGGCAACAAAGCCGTGGAAGGGTTTAGAGCACAAGTGTTTTGAAGAGTGGCTGAGGGACCTGCGGCTGTTTAACTGGGAGAACTCAGGGGAGACCTTCTTACTCTCAACAGCTGACAGGTTTTAGTGAGGTTCAGGTCAGTCTCTTTTTCCAAGTAACAAGTGATAGAAGAGGAGGAAATGGCCTCAAGTTGTACCAGGGGAGGTTTACTTTGACATTAGGAAAAATTTCTTCCCAAAAGGGTTGTAAAGCCCTGGAACAGGCTGCCCAGGGCTGTGGTGGAGTCCCCATTCCTGGGTTTAATAGGAGACTTGGCAGTGCTGAGTTAACAGTTGGACTCAATGATCTTAAAGGTCTCTTCCAACCAAAACGATTCTATGATTCTACATTTGTCACAAGCTGTACTGTGGTCTACACAAGCATAAACCCAGGATTTTGGCATGATGAAATTATTACTATATTAAAAGTAGAAAAGACAAGATTCTCTTATTATTAATACCTAAAATTTAACCTTACATTTTGTCTGAAAGACAATGAAGATTACATCTACTTAGGAGTTTTCAATTCTTAGATGGAATACCAAAAAAAAAAAACCAAACCCAAACATGACTACAAGGAAATGATAAACTGCTAATAAAATTTAAAAATCTTACCATCATCTGGTGTAGTGTAGCGAGCAAATTCTGGAAAGTAGTCTTCAATTTTAGATTTCCCTGCCAAAACTTTCTCTGCTAGCAAATCTTGTTTATTCAGGAAAAGAATTACTGAAATGGTCCGTAGCCACCTGTACAAGATAGAAACCAAACACTCTTGAGAAGGCACAGCTAGGATCATGCAGCAGAAAGAAACTTAATCCAGTTCTGGAGACAAGAGTCACTATAGTAGTGTTGATAGGTTCCTTTTATACCTGAATCTAATGGCGTTAATACCAGGCGTACACACCTTGAATTCAGTTTGAATGCATGAGAAACAAAAGTTGCTGACTTTCTGCTGCTAATTCAAGTACATCAACTAGGTGAACATACCCACTTTTTAGTGTGCTACTCTGCTTTAATTACTTTAGCCTCAATATGGCAACTACCAATTTGTAACTCTCCAGAGTTTTCTTCAATTAGATGAGCATATCAGACATTAGTGTAACAGGTTGGCAGCTGGGATCAAAGATGAGCCTGGACTGCCCTGTGAGAAGCAAGTAACACAGGTTATGCTGCTGCTGCTGTGGATTAACCCCAGTGGGCAGTGAAGCACCACACAGCTTCTCGCTCCCCTTCCTCCTCAGCAGGATGGAGGAAAAGAAAAGGAATAATCTATTGACTGGGGTGGGCAGAGTGAGAAAGAAGGACATGAAACTTCACAAACACTGTTCAGCAACAACTACAACATCAGTCTGTTATCAGGATTGTTTCAGTCAGAATCTAAACCATGTCACCATGTGAGCTGCTATGAAGAACACTAACTGTATCCTAGCCAGGCCCAGTACACAAGTCTTCACTATAGTTTAAGACAGGATTGCTAATTTATGTGATACGAAGAAGGAAACTTCCAATTCACAGACCTGTTGTTCCAGATACTCTTGAAGAGGTTTAGTGCTTCTTGAAGCCGATTGGTCTGATTGTCCTCTCGTATAACCATGTTGTAGCTACTGCTCGCCACCACAAATATGATAGCAGTCACATCTAGGTCAAGAAACACCCATTAGTTAATGACGAACTTCAGAAGAAATATCCAGGAATCCCAAAGTTCCATTAAAAGCTGTCAGACTTTCAGCATCTGAAGAGGACAGGCTGGAATGCTACTGCTGAGAGCTTTCAAAGTACCAGAAATAAAAAAAAAGAAAGCGAAGCAGCTATTGAAGGTAGGAAAGGCAGGGCACAGAACAGAAGCTGACAATGACAGAAAATGTAGAAAAGAAAGGAACAAAAGCAAGAGAGAGAAGAAAGCCGGGAGAATTTAAAGAAATTTAGAAAGAAACTCAGTTATTAAGAAGGAACAGGGAGGCCCCTGGGAGAAGACCTCGGTACAAATGGCACTTCTGATGTGTGTGAATAGTAATAATACAAATAGTAGATTGCTGTGAATTCATGGTTACTTGCTCTAGTCCTCATACAGTGTACTATACTGCTCAGAGGCACCCATCTCTTTCCTGGGAGATATTCCCAGGGTCACAGAATCCAGATCTGCGTTTCTGTGTGGCTGTGCTGCTCCAGACCCCTTACACTGACTTCCAGGCTCATCTACCTCAGACATCAACAGCAGAAGAGATGAGTCAGATCATGAGTGAACAGGAAACGGAAGGAGCAGAGATAACACCCAAACGAATCCCTTGTTAACAGTGCAGAAGAAAATACTGCACAGTAGTTCCACACATACATCAAGTGTTCAGGTGGCACTCTCTGACAGTAACTCTGGCAAAATATGATGAATTCTTAAGTTGTATTCTACTTTATTCTGTAGGATCTTATTATAACTTTTCTACAAAAAAGACAGACTTGCATAGCTTCATAAATATTTTGTCCAAACAACAAAGAAAAAGACAAAAATATTTTCACCGACTCTAGCTTTAAGAAAACTTGCGTGGAGAAAGACTACACATCTCAACAGAGACACAGAGTTAAATGAACAGCTGTAGTGAAGGTACACATAATGCTTCAGGATACACACAAAACTACCTGATTTACATTTTATGGGAGTTAAGAATATAATCACCTGAACTAAACTGTTGGGAGATCAGTGTTAAAGACTCCAGACTTACAAAAGGCCTGCAGACCTTTCAGGTCTTACTCATATCTAGGCTGGTGCTGTGTTAGCATTCCAAGGAATCCAACTTACATGCAGGTTACTTAAATGAGGGCATTTGTTTATATGTCCTCAGTAAGTGCCTTCCCCTTAGGGCTCGTTTGCAAGAAATTATATTAATACGTATGGCTCCCCAGAAAGGTGCAGATTTATAAACTCCATCATCCACTTTTTCGACAAGGGCATTTTGGGGATGTACTACACAATGCTGTAGTATATTACACACTGTGTAAGACACCATGTCTCACAAGACAAATATTCCCTACAGTCTCATACTGCATCAATGGGTTGGTGCCGATTCAGAAAGAAGTGCCCATGCCATAGCAATGAGGCTGCAACTGTGCACGAAAATATGATACTCTGATTTTATGCATATATTTATTACCCTGTAATCGTGTATTTTGTATAGGCACAAATGTATGTAAACCTTCACTTGGAAGACAGAATACAGCTTGGAATTTAACACTCGCTTAGTTAGCAAATAATGCACAAACCTACCACAAAAAACCACTAATTAAATGGAGAGAGGGAAGCTGAAGAAAATGGACAAGCTATGGTGAGTTATGAAACTTGAATTCCTTTCCACCTACATTCTCCCTAAAGATATTCTATGCAGTTACAGAAGTTTACGTGTTAAGAAAAATTCCAACCCTTATGACTGCTCAGGTAATTCCTTACCAAGCTACATGGAAAAGAAGATGGCTTTCACACAGTGAGAAAAATAAGATTGGCCATTAAAATTTCGCAGAGAACTATTTTATAAAACAAACGTAAATTCTAATCGTACCGTTAAAACACTGGATCCATTTTCGGCGTTCATCTCGTTGCCCTCCAACATCAAACATACTAAGGACAAAGACATAAATCAAGTCAGAATACATTTTGTGTTTGGTTGGGTTTTTTTATTTTCTCCCCAAATGCAAACAGAAATTTTAGCTCTTCTGTGTCATAGAAGCTAAGAGGAATCGAGGGTTATGAGAACCTGAACAGGTGACACTTGCACACAGAGCTTTCATCACAAAACAGAATTATGTTTACTTTCACTAACACCTACACTTGAAGGTAAGAAATTCTGGTGTATGTATGTTGCAGATTCATTTTCACCCTTACAAGCCAAGGCATTAAAAGAGAACCTACAACAAGTCATTTGCTGAAACAAATATCACAGATGTAAAGTCAATAGGACCAGACTAAAACTTGGCAGTTTTTGTTTGGGTCAAGCGATCTTTCTAACCCAGGACAGTAAACAGAACGTGCATTTTCTGTTAGATACACACAAAGATTTTTGTCAACTACTTCACTGTATAAGCTAGCAATGAATCAAATACTCAGAAAAGGCATTAATAAAACTAGATATAAAACATTTTATTCTTTGCGATTTAAAATACTAGCAGAAAACTGCACACCGATTTGCATTTCTACATAAAGCCAGACCACTAAATTAAAAAATCATAAAATTCTTCTATGGAACATCAACTTGAGAATTACAGTAGTCTCAATGACTATGTGGTAGACTGTCATCCAATTTACTCTGGTATTTGTCTGCATTGTATTAAAAAAAAAGTAAAGAAAAAGATAAGAAAAAGATACTTACTGAAAATTTACTTTATCCACCTGGAACTTGGTTTCAAAAATTCCTGATGTCAAAACTCTGCATCTGAGAAGATCCTAGAGCATAAAGGAAAAGTCACTGATTTAACACGAATACTTCGTAATTCTTCACATATCCAGCAACAGAAATACAGACCTTTTACGCAGGGCTGACAGTGAGTGCTGTCCTCCACAACAGGGAACACGCACTGTGAAGCTGCATTTAAGGTTCTGACCTCTAAGACATATGCACACATATGGGTGTGCTCAGCTTTTAAAGCACATGTATTTTCCACAAGCAGGTTCTAAGCGCCAAGCTTGGAATAGGAGGAAACATTTACAGGCCACTTAAAGCAAATGCAAGAGTTCTGACCACTGCAGACCCATCCCTGGAGATCAGATGATGCATTCACAGACTTCAGTGGGACTGTGGCACACAACAGGTTCTTCACACTACCACCAAGTAATTCCCAACCCCAGAAGATAGATCTCTCCCCTAGCTGTTCAGTGCTTTGTTATTAAAAGAAGTGTCTATGTCTCAGGATTTTCCATTTTTTCCTTCTTTATCCTATAGAAGTATGCTAGATACTTAACTGCAGTTTTTATGGGCAGAAAGTGAGGAATAAACATGTGATTTTGGATTAGGGATTTGGTCCTAAAAAAATCCTGAGATTATCTGTAACAAAAGGAAAACTACAATTCCTATTCTGATAAAAAAGAAAATCCTCTAACGAGGTTATTTTACAAAATCTGGGGTTTGGGAGTTAGTGGGGCTGAGAAGATACCAACCAGCTTTGCATCAAAGAAGGTGCACGATAGTTATTCAGCAAGTAGGGCAAAATATTAAAAATTACTCGTTCAAACAGATATTTTGAGATTTAGTGTCACAGAACCATGATGTGTATCTGGAATCGAGGCAGATTTTCATTTCACAGTACATTTATGTATATCAATGTAATTACGACAAAGTAATTTTTACTGGAATACTACATCTGTACAGTACATGGTAATACATTCTGTGATCATACCTCTACAGTGCCATAAATGGCAATTAGAAAATTAATGAGATATTTATCCTCAAAGACAGAGGAGGCAGATAACTTGTGTAATTTCTTCATGAAATTTTCCTTACCTGGTCAGATGGTGTATACTCATTTTGTTTGACTATGTCAATCTTGTCTAGAAAACTGTGGAGAGAAAAGAAAAAGAGTAACTTTTCATTCTCAAATGAAACAAACTATCTAATGCTTTAGTAACTGACAGGTTCCCAGATAAGGTTTTTTATATTTTAATGCACTTTAATTCACAAAATGCTGACCACACTTAAAATTAGTGAACCTACGTGAGCTAGTGTTTAAAACCCGCATTTCCAAGCAGCACCCAGCAGAGGGCCAAATCCACAGTCTTATTAATCAGGTCTGGTCATCTCATTACAACTACCTCCCACTCTTCTCCCTCTGCTAGCAAACATACAAGTAGTTTAATTTAGGTAATTTATTCATATAAATTGTGCAATATAATCTGCTACCGCTAACAGTAAACGAATGACTTGGATAAACTGCGTGTATGTAATAATCCTGAAGGTAAAAGGAGTATTTGTTAGAAATATATTCTCACCATCATTCTTTTAATAAATGAAATCCCTAAACCAATGTCATTGCAAGTTCAGAGGGAATACTGATATTTCCATCAGTTGTTGATACTAGTTTTTCAGTTTACTGTCTGGAGAAGTAACAGCAGCATGCACATGGGTATAAAAAGATATATTTTATGCAAATTCATTAGGATTTCCTTAAAGAGGATATCTGGCGTTTTTAAAATATTTTAAAACAATTAACTGAAACCTCCTAATTATTTTCCACTTCAAATCAAAGAGCAAAAATCTCAAGGAATCAATTTGTTAACTCTGTTTTATTGGGGTTGTTACAATGAGACTTGGAAGATGAAGCAAGCCAGTAGCTTAAGGATGCAGGTTTTATGCCATTTACTCCCCCGATCACTTACTTGGTGTCCGACACCAAGTACTCAGCAGGGCTACCCCATGCTCAGACACCTTCCATTTCAGTGTTAATAGAAGATCTACCAGTGCTTCTACAGATAACTTTACCCATAATATTAATAATTAATCACAGTCTTAAAACCAATATATTTTAAGTTTCCTTCTAAATTCCTTTGCATGAGTTCTTTTTGAAACAGAAATCACGAAGAAACGGTGAGCTTTCCCTTCCGATCCCTACACACAGGCAGGTACGCTCAAAGTGCCCTAACTACGGTCGCAGGCAACAATTTAAAGGCGGGGGGGGGGGGGGAAGGTAGTGACACCCAAGATTCACAAATCAGAAACCAAACCCCCATTAGAATCATCAAGGGCCTTCCTTAGTCCTCAGTTTCAGTCCCTGCTTCCCAACTGACTTTCTAGAATAAGAAGAAGCAATGAAAAGCAGGGAAAGGAGGAAAAATACAATTGTATGTTTTAACAGTGGCTTCAGTGAAAAGCTCTTTTCAAAAAGAAGTAGATGGCCATCTTGTTTCAGAGACAAATGAAAAGTAATTTTTGTTTAGTCTGAATTACAGAATTTTAAACTCATTAAAATGTATCTTAGTAAACATGCTACAAAAACAGGAGACAGTGTAAAGATCAGTTTTCATCATGAAAGGTGACATGGAGACAGATATACAAGGATAAAAACAATGACAAAATGCATACTGCAATTTGCAAGACGGATTTTTTCCTCATCTCTTCCAGGCTGTTCATTAATTTTTTATTTGTTTATTTATTTATTTTTAAAATCCAAATGAAAAGAAGGTAAAGCTCTTTGTTCAGTACACAGAGGATGTGAAATATGTACAATAATCATGAATTCCAACCCATATAAGTGTTGCACATTACATTCTATCCTAAAATCACAGTTTCAGAACCATGTGGTAATAACAGAAGTTAGAGGATGCCTGAAAGCTGTTCAGAATGTAACATATACATAAAGATTTAAAAGGGATTACTACAATGGCCCAGCCTTTCTATACTGAGTTTATCTAAGCATACCATTCTATGCAAGGTTCCGCAAGAGGTGGATTTTTTTGGGTCGTTTTATTTTGCTTTTAAACAATCTGCTAATCAGCTTAATGGATTTTGGAAACTGACAATTAGAAAATAACAACAAGATATTGCTAAAACCTGGAACTGAAAGTACAAAGCTCTTACTGTTGTTTATGCAGACTATTTTTAGGCCTATGATTTCCTTGAAAAACATCAGCCACATAGGAGCAGCAGTACTGTACTTGAGATGAATTCCAATAGCAATGTTCATGCCAGGTAAAACAAGTTCGAATGGAATAAACATTTCTTCTTCCCCCCCAAACAAGTTCCAACATTCAGTAACATCTGATACTCATAATAATACTCGTTTAAGAAATAAAGTCTCTCCCCATGTGACAGTTACCAGAAAAACTACCCTGCTTCCAGTGGCATTTTAGGGAAAATGAAGCAAAGCAATATGTTAAATGAAGACTTCCTCCTGTGCATATACCCTTTCATAAAAGTCTGCACTCGCAGTTTTAGAAAGGGCTAGAGACATTACAAACTTGCTCAGACATAACGAAAGGAGATTATTCTTTCAGTTGGTCAACTGAAAAATATATGTGGCTTTAAGGAGAAAAGAGTCGCAGAAATCCGATCTAGTCTGATACGCGTAAAATAAGGAGCAACAGTGGGAGCATGAGAGTTCAGCAAAGATCAATGTTCTGAGACTTCTAAGCCAATGTTAGTCAAGACCAAATAATTTATCCAGTAAATTAATGAAGTCAGATGAGAAAAAAAGCCTAATTCAAAATAAAAACAAATTAACCAGCATTAATTTCTATTTTTAATTCTTGTTATGCTCTACCCAAAATATAACCGAGGCCACTTCAGAACTACTTTGTGTGCTGAATTCAGTGCTGTTGTAGATTGTTCCAAGTCTACTGTGCCCATCAACTATGTCAGCAATGAATTTCACAGGAAGAAAGAAAAGTTACCTTGCTGAAATAATTCAAATAAAACTGTCAAACCACAAAAACAAATTTTACACTGCAAGCAAGTCTCACACCAAGTTACAAAGTCAGGTTTCTTTCTTGTGTAAAGTATTCTCGGAGATTATATGGAAAAGCTATTTTCCAGAAAGCAAATAATTCATTCAGCATCGCTGCCAATTCTCACTTAGGGCCAGATCCTGGACATGACTAAGTAACAGAATCAGTTACTGCTCTGCAAAGTGCTGTCACTTAGTAGAAGGCACTTCTGCCTGTGTTGTAAAACACTGATACTGCTATGATACAGGTTAAAAAAACCCCCGAAACAACCCAAACCAAACCCACTAAGAAACCCCAAACTTTAGATCATTCTTAGTCAGCAACATTAGAGAAGCAGCATCTCTAGGGCAGCAGCAGATATGTCACTGAGATACTAAAATGAAAAGTATTAACAAAAATTTAAAAGTCTGAAATTAAAAACCCACACTTTTTTTGTGTCTCTTTCTTCAGCTTGAGGAAGGAAAAACACAACTGAAATGTTTTAAACAGATCTTTGTGAAGAATCAATTTTCTTTAACTTTAAGGGGTGCACTTAGGAGGCAGACTTCATAGAGTGAGAGAATACAGAAACTTTCCGCAGCTCCTGCAGGTCAACGTAATTGTCATACGTGTATACTCAATTATTTCCAAATTTTTAATTAGACAATTATGTCAAAACCACATCCCAATTTTCAGATCAAGGTATATGCCAGTTACTGATTTATTCTGGAGTTCTTTCATACAGAGTTTTGTTTTATCCCTATGTGGGGGAATTTCCTGAATGAACAATGCTGCTGACAGACTAAGAACTGCAGCCTGCACTTATTTCACATCCCCCCCACACCCCCCCAAGGTATATAACACACTAAATTTTCCACCTTAAGAACCAATAACTTAAAATTTCACTCTGATCTGATGAAACAGTTGGCAGAGAAGATTTTTTTTTTCCCCCTCTGTGAAGAGCCTTTGCTTTCAGTCTAGAACAACCCTGGAAAAGTCTTTTCAAACAGACTATAAAACTATATTTGAAGAGCTTTTTTTCCCATCAGTTTGTTTGGGGTTTGTTTTTTTTTTTTTGGTCACATTATAACATGAATTATGAACACAAAACATCCCTTTTAAAAGACATGTTAAGATCTCACCTTTAGTGTCAGTAAGACACTGCGAATCAACTATTCAAAGTTTCAATCCCAATTAAATTCAACATTTGTAGCCCACAACCCTTAATAGTAAGTAGCACTGAAACTCTGTATTTGTGAATTTTCTCGCGTCTAAAAGCCTCTGAAAAGCATTTTACAGACAGTAAATCATACAACTCCTGCCTGCCTTCATTCATTCTGCAATTCCTGCCTCTACCTTTGCATCCTGAAATGCACACCTTTCATTAACCCTATTTTAAAGGTAGGCACACAGGGAGTAAGTTAATCGTTCAGAGTCTCTTGAGTCAGTGGAAATGGAATTTTCGTTTCCTCTGAGTCATGCATTTTTATCAAGATATTACTAAGAATTAACCAGAATATTACTAAGAATTATGAAGATTTTACTAAGAACTAAAGTTATATTTACCCTCATCACCTTTAAAAGTCTTTTACAATACAGGTTTCTATGTCCAAATAGAAATTAAACATTTATTTGCTGATTTTCCTAAAGATCTAACTGTGCAAATGCCCAGCAGCTTTTTATTTATTTATCTGTACCCTATCAGGACTACAAAGCTAACTAAAGTAGTTTCAAGCTGAAATTTAGCTCAATATTAATAGTGTTTATAAACAAAAGTGTACTTTTTCTTTCCCAGGACAGAATATGCTTTACCTCTACTTTACTCCCTGTTTAGTACTGGTCATAATCCATTCTATTATTCAGCAACAAGCTTTCTAAAAGCTAAACAGTTAATTATTTGATAAATTCTTACTTTACCTATTTTCTTTATGCTGAAGCCAGAGTCATGGGATTAGTAAGAAGATATAATACTCTCTTTAAAAGGTTATTTGAGCTGAGAAATAAATGATGTATGTCCTGTAACTTTAACACAGTTTCAAAACACGTTAATACGGAAGAGTTTTCCAAACCCTGCAAAGCCAGGGCTTTCGCAGTGCCCAAGCCATGGCTCCCTGTGCAGGCCAATACCCTGGTGGATCTCAGGGCACACGTGCACATTGACTGTCCCTCCAGTCCGACCCTTTCTGCTGCTTGTGGAAGCAAGCAGGATATTGGGGGGGGGAGGGTGGAAATCCTACTCCTTAAAAGATTTCTTTTACATTTCAGCTAGTTTATTTTGCAAGAGAAGCAGAAAAGCAGGCAAAGTTACAGGAATGATGCAAATAAAATAAGCAAACATTCCATCTGCTAATATTTATGATATTCTGCAAACATGGACAGTATATGAAACCAAAGTTGTCACATTTTTACTGAAGGTGAAGTTAAAAATGAAAGCTGCGACTTCAATAGACTTTTGTTTCTTTTTAAAGATATACTGATATTTTCTATGATTTGCAAAGGTGGAGTTTTTACTCTTAAGGTGGTCACAGGAGACACATCACAAACATGTTACGGGACGATTAAAATACTCAGAAAGGCACAGCTCCTTTTTCCCCTAGACAAAACTAGGTAAGGAGAGAGAAAAAGATTTCTATCAAAACCTTTGCAATTACTTTAACTGCTTCTCAAAGGCAATTAAGAAAAAAAATAAAAAGCCTTTAGAGACAGGCACATAGGGACAGTACTATAACAAATATTATTGGTATAATTATGAAAGCACTATGTTGCATGTAAAGCATCTCACGTACAAAGTTCCTACAATGAAATCCTGCATGACAGTTCTCATGAAATAAGCAACCCCTTCAAAACCAGTTTTATATTGGAAATGAACTTCAAAACGTAGGGTACGACTTGAACAGAATGAAACCAAGACAACTCTTTAGAAAACTTTCCCAAGAAGCTGCAAATATTTTTGTAATTTCCCATTTCAAGTCAAACGATTATGATGATTTCCTTATCAAAGCAGCAAGTCATGCAAAAAGGTTTAAAAGCAGTCTAAAGCTCAGAATTTAATTAGAGATAGTATTAATGCGTACATATCCCAGAAGGGTGATTTTGAGAGCGGCCCCAGCTGTAATTACAGAAGAACCTCGCAGCATTCCAGCCACTTGGAGGCGGAGGGGCACCATGGGTCTAATTTTGAAGCAAATAATGAGAAAGCTGAAAAGTATGACTCCATATATTTGGAATCATCTTGTGGTAATCAAGGTTACAGTTCCTTATATGGTGTGGAGAACATGAAGCACACACAAATACAAAAAATAGAATATTAAAACTACGGGGTAAAAAGAACTGCAGCTATTGCAAAACCCCTAACCATACCCCACTGACCAGCCAGCAAAGCCCTCTTACTTTTCTGTTTCCATGAAGTACAAACCCTTGCCCTAAAAGCAAGGCTGGTTACGCATCCAGCTTCCTAAAATGCATAATTAAAAAAGTGTAATCTGCCAGGAGGCATGAATGAATTTTAGACAAACCCAGCAGAATACAAACTATCCCTTTAAAAACTGCTAGCGATCAAAAAGAGAAATGGGGAAAAGGTAGGAGAAAAAGAAAAATCTATTTAAAGAGGTTGTAGTTGTCTTTTTTTTTTTTTCTCCCTGCCTGTCTAAAGTTAGTCTGGCTTAGAGGATGCACTAACTTTCCCAATCAGTTTTACATTACAGCACAAGTCCAGAAATAGCTCCCAGCCGCCTTGGCCTCTAGCACGGTTGCCATGACAATGGAACCACAGTGCTATAAATAGCTCATCAGCACCAAATCTTGTGAGACACATCTGGAATGGGGCCAGCCCAGCCCTGGCCTGACAAATAAAAATAGGCACAGGCAGTTTCAAAGGCTGGAAAGGTACAATGCAGCTCAGCTTGTGTGGAGCGGTGGGCAGAGAAATGGTTTTGATTGCTTGTTAGCATGAGATTTATTTGATAAGAGATTGGGAGAAGTATAAAAGTTACTTTACCGCATACTAAACACTCAAGCCTTTCTCTAAGGTCTATTTTTCTTTCTCCTCCCCTAGTCTGTAGCAAAACCATACTGCTTTTGAAACTGTAACAATGCAGTCTTTTGCCCAGGAGACCATTAAAATAAGTAAAACCAGAAGAGATGTTCAAAACTTCCCCCTCTAACTACTTTTGTACCTTGTTAGCTCAAGTGCATTTAAGCTCTCCTGCAAGTCTGACAGGCAGGCTGGATGGGATCCTGCACGGGTCAGAGCTCTTTGCTCCAAGTAAAATCATTCACAGGGTGCTCAGTGCCTCCATGAGCCTGGCACAAGACGTGGTTCCCCCAAGCCCTCTGCCAGGCTGCAGCAATGGCTGCTCTCCCCCTCACTCTCCATGCTGTCGCTTTGCATCATGCCCCACGGACCCTCACCAGGGACAAAACTACAGCTGCGGACTATGCTGAGGTTACAAACCAGCCGTGTCTGCGACTCGGGCCAGACCTGAGCCGTGCCTGCAGAGGTGGAAGGCAGAATCATTAGTCGTGGCATAAGCCAGCCCACTTTCCAACGGCTCTGCTTGACAAAAGTGCCTTTTGAGCACGCATTTTCTTTCGCTTAGTGGGTGAGAAAATGTCATATTTTTAGCACAGACTCTTGATCAACCCATTCAATTACATCCAAATTATCTGTGTGGGAACAGACTGTTATGTCAAAAATGTTATTCAGTATATTTGTCAATATTACCCAACAGAAGACATTTGTATAATCAAGAGATTCAATATTTTCTACAGCCTATGAAAGCAACAGTTCAGGAATCAGACTGAAGTTTTAAGACTTTGCTATTTCAGACGCAAAATAGCAGTCAGCATGACAGAACACAGTGAACACCACTCCCAAAATAAAAAAATCTTAGTTCCTTTATCAAAAACTGATAGAGACTACAGAGAGTAATCAAAACCCAGCAACTATAACAAGCATTAAGCCACAGTAAAATATCTTCCGTATGCCATAAAGGCACCATGCACGCGCTCCTCACAAACTGCACCATCAGCCCACAGGATTCCTTTAGGTCCCTACACGGGTATTTTAATTTCTAAAAATTGTAGAGTAACTTCTATTCAGGCTTAAAGCTGTATGTAAACTTCCCTCTCCTTCCCCCTTCCTTTTACCACATCCAGTTTGCTAATTTCTGTCTGTGCAATGTATGTTTCAGAAAACAGCAGTTTTCATGCAAGTATTTTGGAAAATGTCATTTATGACACGCAACGCAGCGCAATTCAGGATTTATTGGTTTTTATAAAGATACTCCAAGTTAGTTTAAGAGTCTATAATCAACTGCACATTTTGATTTAAGTTATATAAAAGAGAACTATATTTTTGATTTCCCTTAAAAACCCATTCATTAATTATTACAAGATAAGCCTTTTCTGGCTCATATAATGAACAAACCTTCTGGTTTTGTCTGGGAGAAAGATGAGAGGGAGAGCGTTGTAGAGCACAGAACACTGCAAGGTAACCCAAACCAGGCCAGTACTCCACAGCACCCCCAGGAAGCCGGCCAGATCCTCTTCTGCCATTAACTCTTCACCTTAAGTTGCTGCTTATGGATCCCTCCTCCTTCTCCTCCAGCAATGGCTTTGGAGGGAGGCCTTCCCCAGACAGATCGTTTGTGCTCCTTTACTCTTCCCACTGACTGGGGACACATTTTATCCCCAACATTATTACAGCTGTCTGCCTGTGACCGCACACCATTACCCGTTTCCAAACGAAACTCATCCCGCACAGCTTCCTCCCACCGATAACCGACACAAACCCCAAACACTTGAGGCTCCTCCAGCTGCCTTCACTCCTACTCTGCAAACTTGTACAAAGCTATTTTCACACTCTCACAACCACCACAACAGACCGATTAAAACCAACTCACTACTGCGTGCCTCCGAGGCTCACTCTGCAATACAAGCCTGTATATGTCAAATGACTTCAGAACAGCCCCTCACCCCACCCCAGGAAATTACTTAGCCATGCCAGGAAGAAACATAAGCTGATCCAAGCCAAGGTTGGGTACAGAAATGAAAAGTAACGATATGGATGAGATCAGTATGTCGTGATCTGATTCCAGGACAAGCCCAGGGCGGGAACATGGTGTGAGTGGGGAGGAACGTGGCGCAATCCCTGTTAACTTACGGCGATGTCATTTTAAATACGTCAACAACTTTTTAAGTATATGTCCCTAATGTAGGCTGCTCTGAGCAAGTGAAACAGGTGAACCTAATGGGATATCCTTTCATTGTGTTTCAGCGAAGTATTCACGTGAACCTTGTCCTCATGGTCTTTAGCTCCCTCCAGTGCCATCAACTCAGCAGAATTGCTTTCAATTGCTGAAGACCATCATGTCCACAGAATTTAAAAATTGCATTATTCTGACAAAATTAATGACGTCACTAACAAGTAAAATGAAACTTATGCTGATAATTTAAAATGTTAATGAAAGTGTATTCCCTCAACAACTGGGATCAAAACTCACAGCCAAATAATAAAGAGGGGACAACTAAAGAGCTAGATCTGAAGTAGGAATAAAACTATACTACCTGACAGCCACAAGATGCTTTAATAGCATTATTTATTGGTATTTGCACCATGCCTTTCAGATGATAAAAGAATTAATAAACTAATAGTTCATACTAGTTTCTGTAATTTGAAGAAACAGAGCCATCTGCAAGAATGGACAAATCAAAAGTTCAGATGGTTCCAGTATTTTTCAGCTACTGTGTGGTTTTCATGTACTAGACCCAAAACTCTGAGAATACAGAACCAGGCGCTTCCCCATCTGCTATCTGAAAAATGAGAAACATCATTTTTAACAGAAATTTTAGAGGCAGAAGTAGGTGGAGCTGACATGACCTCACGTGACAGAAAAGGAATTCTGATCCTAGGACTGAGCTTCCACAGGAATTGGGGAAGCAGTGATAGCTTGGGGAAGGAATCAGGCCCCAGATGAGCCCAAACCAATGGGAGAACAAACTGCTGCTGGGTTTTGAACAGGGTTGTAGGGAGGACATTTCACTGCCTTATTTAAATACACTGGTACAAAAGGTCGTCAGAGATAGTTCATATGTATTTAATGTGCAAGAATATAAATCCAAAGCTGGAATTTTGTCTACTTTGGCACCATCCCACTAAGATTTTTGTTCAGTATTTTAGGAAGTTAGGTTCTTTTGCAGAAAGGCAGTAATTTTGACTGTTATCCTGCTTACAGGACGCTCTAATGTTCCATTTCTTTTATGCCAGCATCACACGTGATGCTTGCTGCAGGCACTCGGGACGGGAACGAGAACAGCAGTCACTGTCTTCACAGGACTACCTGTCAATACCTGTTCAGGAACTGACAGTTTAAACAACTCACAGCAGCTCACATTTCAGTTTTTGCTTTTCTCAGAGGCATGTTCTCCCCCCCCCCCCCTTTTTTTTTTAAATTGTTCTTTCTCCAACTTGGGATAAACAGCTCCAGGCCTCTGTAAAAGAAGGCATACAACCTGGCATCAAATATTAAAAGCATATGTAAAAAACACACCTCTTAGTCTGAACTGAGTTATAATTTTCTCTTTAAAACTTTTGCTTGATCATGAAATTTAATACCAGACATATTTTTAAAAAAATCATTTTTAAATAAGCAAGTGATACAGAACTACCACAGCAATTTCATACTGTTAATTTGAGCAGTGTAGTGACACTAACCTTTGGCTACTGTGAAAAGCATTGGCTGCAAGTATCTGTTTCTATGTTATTTTGCTGTACAATAAAATGAAGAAGTCAAATTTAAGTGCTTGTCTCTCCCTGGTATACATTACATTCAGGCAGATGAAGGGAGCAAGAAACCAAGCTTGAAGTCAAATTCAAAGGCAAACAATAAAGGTGAACATACTGTGGGAAAGACATTCATGGAGAGTGACCATATTTCCGAAAAAGTGCGACCCTCCTTTATTCTCACAGAAATTTAACACACCAAAACCAACTGTCCGTCATCCAGTTTTATGATTTTGCTCTTTGCTGAGATTTTCACTACTCTTAAAAGGAAAATCTATAGAGATCCTCCACCTTCGCTTACTCGCATGTCGTTTGTGGTAACATCAATACATAGTCGTTGACTGTGGAGTATTTCCCCAAACTGTATTTGAATATTTAGTGCTTTTAAGCTCACAATTAAAATGGACACCACTCTCAAAGAGCACTAGTTCAGCCATGCCATGCTACTTCAGAATCTTTTAAAATACTTTGGCCTTTCCCTTCTCTTCCCCACAGACCTGCTAACTTCACTCAGCTCATCCTGAGCAGATAAATCACTTTAAAAATATGAACTTCTTTAAATCTTATCTCTTGAAACAGCAGACTGGCTATAAACACCTTAAAACAGTATTAAAAGCTCTAATAATTCAAATGTCTGTGAAGCAGTAGGATATATTTTCTATTTGCAAAACTTATTTTAACATTTGCAATGTTTAGTTTTTAACGTCAACTTTGCTAAGCTGCATGCTTTTAAGACTAAAGTAACACAGAATTTAGAATGAAGCGTGCACAGGAAAGGTAAAATCCCTGACAAGGCACAACCGTAGCCTGTTTCCTCTCTCAGCCAAGAGTCACGTCTGCTAGTTTCAGCACAGAGAGGTTTTCCATCGCAGTTCCCTGACTCACAGCCGAGCAGTCAGGTGCTGCAAAACATGGAACCAAGAGAGGTCTGGAGTTAAGTGGGCAGAGATGCGTGTGGGTGATGGATATGCGTGTGTGAGATAGAGCTGCTGGGTTAGGACATGGCAAACCAGGAGGCGAGAGGAAATTTTGGAAGGACTTTAAAAATCCCTTATTCTCTAACTAGCTTACAATGTTACAATGAAGAAGTGATAACACAGCTGCTTCAGGTCAAATTAGTTCTATTAAACTAGCTTTACTGACTCTATTATACTTACATAAAAGTGTTGGAATTAACTAAACAATTATTAAATATATTGTTCATAAGAGTTATTTCAGCATTATCACTTCTAAAATCCCTCATCAGCAGAAGGGATAGCTCTGTTTTGAAACTGAACCTTAGATTAAGAAGAATACTGAGATTCAGTAGGTACTAAAGGTGACACACAAGCACCACCCTTGCAGTCTCAGCATCCTTGCTGGCCTCCTTATCAGCAGACTTTACACAGAGGCCAAGGACTGAGAAAGTCTGGGCAGGGGGGGCTTCTCCCACATCCCCATCCTTCTCTTCTGACATGGGTCTCTGTGCTCCCAGGCAGTGCCAGAGCATTGACCACCCTTTTACTGAGGTTGAAGAAAACCTTTGCGCCGAGGTATACCGTACAAAACTCTGCAAAATTTAAATTACTGCCACATTCTCTGGAAAACTTAAATTTAGCCCCTCAAGGGATGAGGGGAAGGAGAAAGGAGAAAGATTCCAGCCATTATGGTTGTGAAGCAAGTACAAAATGGTGTGGTGAGCTCTACCTATGCAGGTAGCATGGGACAAACACACCGAGAGGTGGAAAAGAATTTAATCTCAGGGGCGTTAATTCTGAAACTGCAGTGACACTAGTTTATGCTTTTTTATTTTATTACACTGAAAAGTATCACAAAGCTATGTATAACAACACATTTTTGCACCACAAGTGGGTGGACTCCCCCCCCAGTCACAGTTGGGCAGCAGGGAATTTGAGGAAAAGAAGAGCCAAACTGAAAGGTGTGCACTCAAGTTCCAGAAAATTTCCAAAATCCACTCTCTGACTAAAAGCTGTAAGATTCCAGTAGGACACATACATCTTGACCATCTCTTTGTCTGCAGAGGGCAGTGTCTCATGGTTTGCATTTTAAATGGCTGAAACTCTAAACCTAAATTATTTATTAACAGATTAAAAATTTCCTCTTCTATACGAAAGGAACATTTAAGACAGCCTCAGAAGAACTGAACTAAAACAGACACTAATAATCATGGGTAGAATTACTGCAGTGGAAAAGATAAAGAGGGGTCTGAGAAGGTTTCTCTTCCCCAAACATAGTGCATATTCCACCATCAACATATATTAAGGGGTTATGAACCAAGCTGGAGCTCTGGCTGCCCTTACAAAACCCTCCTCAATATCCAAGCCTATTACTTTGCACAAAGAGATAAATCCAACAACCCTCTTACGTCACCTGTACAGCTGATGTACTGCACCCTTCAGTGTTGAAGTCTTGGTTCAAATACACGCTTAAACTGAGTGGGCATCTGAGATGTACAGCCCACAGATCTGGTAATAAATGTGCAGTAGATGTGACACTGATGGACATCGATTAGTGGTGACCTGGCAGTGCTGAGTTAACAGTTGGATTTGATGATAGTAGAGGTCTCTTCCAACCAAAACAGTTCTATGATTGTATGATTCAAAGCTGTGCTAGGAAGGAGGGGCAGGCAGCAGCTCTCGTAGAATGACTGTGACCCAGCAGTAGCCTGGACTGGCTCACCTATTGCTCTGATACCTGTAAATACAAACTATGTCATTTAAGAGCGCTGAAGACAATTCCAGGATTTCCATTTGTTCTGCATTACTATAATTAGAGCTTCCGGATCTTGGTTTCCACTAAGAACAGCAGCAAAGATGGCAAGGTGGAAGAGACTCAGAGCAGATGGGCCAGACAGGAAGAAAGTCTGGAGAGAAAGCTCAGTGGTTCTGGTGAAAAGGAGGTGTGTTCTTTTAATACTTACACCATTATCAGGTGCTTATACATACCCAGTCTATAAACATTATAACCACATGTGAAACACAGCTTTTGTCACACTACAGTACTTCACTTAGCAGCAAATTATTAGATTCACCACAAAAAGGGTTCCCCAGCACAGCAAGTGATATATTACACAGAAGTAAATAATATGCGACTATTAAATATAGCCACTCTGTCTTCTACATTTTCCAGCCTAAGACATTTTTGCAGCATCTTGAACACACTAGCTGTCCTGTATTGACTGTGATGTTCAAAACTAGTGACAGGTGCAGAGCTCTCAATATGGCACTTTTCCCTCACCCCATCCCACCCACATTCAGATCCTATAGCTTCAGCTTGTAAAACTACAGTTATCCTCTTTGTCTAAATGCACATGCACAGGAAGTCCATGGAACAGGCTGCCAACAAGCAGATGAGAAAATTAAAAAAGATTTGAGATGCTAATAAACTGTGCCAGAATTGTACGCTGCATCTAAATACAGGTTTTAAGGGAACATCACTGGAGTACTTCTGCACATAAGCATATCTTTTATTTTAATTAAAAAAAGGAAAAAATCCCTACTTTGAATGAACCTACTTCTATTTTAGGGACCTATGTTTTACTAACACATCTTACGATCTTCTGTTTCTTTGCTTAAAGACAATAGAATGGGGAAGAAAAAAATAAAGGCCAATATAATTTACATTCGGGTCACTGACTTTGATTGTGGCTCCAAACACCAAGCCCTTGAGAAGGAAAAAAAGAGTCGCCCAAGCCCCACACTGCTCTGCAGAAGAACTTCCTCCTGTTACTTACATTCACTTTTATCAGTGAAGGTGCAGATATTTAGCAGAGTTAAAGTCATAAGATATCCCAAGGAAGAAGAAAAAAAGTTCAACTAACATAAAAATTGAAAACTGCAACTTTTAAAAAATATATTACTGATTTCTAAGTAAGTATGCAGGGAAACTGCCATACATTTACATAAACATATATGTGTCTAATATAAAGTAAAAATCTATTTCAGTCTTCTGCATGGCCAGCATTAATCCATTATGATGCTTTGTGGTATGGATGGTAGAATTAAAGTGAAAGAATTCAGAATTTAAAAGAAAGATACGCTATTTAAATGTGGATACTACAACACAATTAGCCCTGTAATCCATGTATGTATAAAAGCAGCATACACTTGTACAGATTCTGGCAATTACAAAGGTTTGTTTCAAAAATGCCACATTTCATGCAATCTAAACGTAGTAATTGTCACTATCTCACAATCTACACTGTGATTTCAATTATGCACAACAAAGGGACTGCTCATGAGAACTCAACTGAGAGGGTAAATCTCACCCCTCGTAATAGTAACAAACCTGTGTTCATTAATATGTGTTTGTTGTTAAAAGGTGTTTGTTGAATTATTACAAACATCTTACAGCTTGGTAAAAGAAGAAAAATGTACTGGGTGCGGCACTAATCTTTCATTTGTAAGGCTTGTCTTCAGGGAAATCAGTTTCATATTCTTTACAGCCACGTGACTTTATCAGAAAACCACAGTGCACAAATTTGGCATAATTAGCAGGACCTTCTTAAATACAGCCCAGAAGAAAGCTCTGAGGGAAACAAACACATTTCACATCATTAGGGCAAGTCAAAGCTGAAGTGGAGGTACCAGCCTCTGCACAGAACAGCAGAAATTCTACCTATTTTTAGCTCACAATTCCAATAAGAAAACAGCTGGGAGTCTAATGAAATTATCTTAGTGACAAATTTAATGGACTGAACACTAAAGTTACTATTTTTAAATAAAGTTCCTAATTATCTTTCAAAACAAGAAGCAATTAAGCAGCAGTGGAGCTATGGTTTCCCAAGCGTCCGCTAAGGCTTGGCTCCAATCAGACTGAAACTGGGAAATGGCTCAACACCTTTCTGATCCTAAAAACTGGTCGAGGAACAGGCTTGGGGTTTGTCTGGGTTTTTTTCTTTTTGGTTTGGTTTTTCTCGCTGCCCTCCCCCTCCCCCACCCCCTTGTGTTTGGTTGGTTTGTTTTTGTTTTTGTTAAGTTTGTGTTGGGGTTTTTTTTGTTGTTGGGTTTTTCTGTTTGTTTGGGTTTTGGTGTTTTGTTTTGTTGGTGTTTTTTTTTGTTTTTTTTTTTTTTTTTTTTTTTTTTTTTTTTTTTTTTTTTTTTTTTTTTTTTTTTTTGTTTTTTTTTTTTTTTGTTGTTTTTTTTTTTTTTTTTTTTTTTTTTTTTTTTTTTTTTTTTTTTTTTTTTTTT
>JAAGNO010013952.1:58344-71241 GCA_033439905.1 Ceryle rudis | reverse complement strand
CACAACAGCTGAAATCATCGAGGCTAAGCAGGGATTGGCGGTGGCAGTGGAGGAGAGGCAGAGAGAAAGGGAGATTCCTCGAGTTGTTTTTTTTTTTTTTAATTGTAAAAACAAATCTCTCAGCAAAGATCATATAGCACTACCCAGCCACCTGAACCTGGCTGGCTGCAGTTCCCACCAGCCCCACACTCCTTTGGCAGACCCCCCTCCAGGACCCAAGGCTCTTGCCCTCCCCCAGCTGCCACAGCCTGGCTAAAAATAGGCCTCGGCTTGCTTTTACTGTGCTGCAGTTTACATAAGCCCTCTGGGGGAAGGGGAACCTTGCACAGCACCCAAGGCACTTCACAGCCTTCACAGCAAATTTACTGGGCAGTCAATGCGTTTCAAGTGTAAATTACCATCCAGACACTGAAAACCCTCACTTGCATAATGAATACACTACAATTTAGCTTTATTGGTGGATACCCTTTTAGGAGACTTAATTAGGGCACAACTATACAAATATAGTTAACACAGAATTATACTCAACTGTACCAACTGATTTTAACATGCTTCAGCTACAAAATGGTTTAATATACCACAGAGTAATCAGTTCAAAACCAGTATTTCAAATCACAAAATCTACCAATGACATCCTGCCTACAAAATTCTTCTTAATCACACACAAAATTAGCTATCAATTTCTTTCAGTTTATTTAGGACTTACTAGGAATATTTAAGTTCAGCTTCAGTTTGGAAATCGTTCACCTAATATGAGCTTAATCTCTTTTTTCATTTTCAGCCTGCCCCTCCTGAAGTAAGGATTTTATGACCATGTTCTCTGTGTGCAAACATATGGTGTCAATAAACTTTCCAGCTCGCTGGTAAACTTATACCAAAGGTACTACAGACATCTTTGTCAGGGGTCTCTCAGAACCAGTAAATTTAGCAATCCCTGGCAATGCAGGCAAGCACCCAGACAAAAGATATTGAAATTTAAGTCGCCAGTGAAGGAAAGACTTCAGTGTGTCACCAAACAGTGGAGTTCACAGAAGATGGAAAGGAGGGAGAGAATGTGCAAGCCGATGGCACGGAGTGCTCCCTCACCCTGGGACTGGCAGTGATGTATTTGCAGTGTTTCAGCCCAGGGAATAATTGGGAATCGAAGCTGGCACTTTCACAGTGTACCAGCAAATGTACTGGCCTCATTTCATCCTTCTATCTGAAAATTTCTGTTGCTGCCTATCTTTCAGAACACTGTTGATTTTAAATCCTTTTTTTAAAGCAAGTCTTTAATGAGGTTTAACAATATCTTTCTAGGTCTTAGTTTGATAAAAGTATTCTCTAATTGTCATCTTCTAATCTCGAAATGTTCCTTTTCTGCAGCAATACAGCATGAGCGATAAGAGCTCTCACAAAAAAACAACTCATGCTCCAAAAGCTGTCGTGCTTGCTGACGGCAAACAGCAGATCCCAAGGTCAAGCAAAAAGTTCCAGCAGCTACTCACCCACTAAGGCAAGTAAATAGCAAAATCCTAAAAATCCCAGTTCAACCTGCTCCATGTTTGCTGCTCTGGGAGCACCCAGGGAATCACTACTTCAGCAACACATTTTCTGCTGGAGCAGCCTTACTGGGGCTTCCATGGCAGCAGCTGGACCTGAGGGTGCCCCCTCACCAGTGCCCTGCAGCCACCCCAGCGCTACCACCAAATCCACCCAGGGAACAACAGTCTGTCTGGCTGTTACACAGGTAATGCAATAGTTACGCAATCAGTGCCATGCTCTCTCATTCCTCAAGCATTTCTTTCCAGCTTGTCCTGTATTTTGTGCCTGCAGATCTCCCTCTTGCAGGATGGATTCCTAGTGAAGGCTGCTCCAGCCCCTATGGAAGTCTTTTATTCTGCTTGTTTCTGTATCATATTGAATTGTTTGTTCAAATCACAGCTCAAAACAAACCCTATTCAGAGCATTTTTTGTTCACACAAAGGCAGGTTACAAAAGCAGGGGATGAAAGTGTGAAAATAAATTCTCAGGATCTAATATGAGTTTTAACATAGCTTTGATTGATTCTTAACATTTGACAGCTATGGTTTTTACACCACTAGAGTAAACCAAGACCACTATACTGTTAAGTCTGATACTAACAATTCAATCTCATTTGCTCTGTTTCTGTGGTTTGGTTTTTTTTTGTTTGTTTTTTTTGTGGGTTTTTTTTTTTTTTAATAAAGTTATGGGACTTTTATAGTAAAACTCAGCACATTTTTAAAATTAATGGGTAAAACTTCAATAATACTAAAATTCAATACACCGTAGGTGCACGACAATCTTAAGAGTTTACTTAAGCACAACTTCTCTTATTTTCACTTCTCATAACTAATTCAATGTAACACAGACTAACTGCTAGCTGTCTTTACAAAACCCACAGGATTTAAGGAGACTGTGTACACAATAACGTACTTTTTAATGGTTCAAATTTACTCCAAGTATGTGTATTTTCTTGAGAACTGAGATTACAGGAGAAGTTTCACCCATGGCAAATAGTTATTTTTATGGTGAATTTGTTGCCCTTTCTCTACCATAAAAAGTATATTCTGTGCCTAGTGAAAACTAAAAACCGAAACCATAAACATAAAAAAGAGCAGTACCATTTGCAAGATCCACATATAGTGAAGGCAAGCCAAAGAATCATGAATTTTCAGTAGTAACGTAGCTCTGCCAATTGCTTGACTTCCTGAACATGTCAAACCTCACCAAACATCGGACCTGTCTTGTGGTAACTGCACCAATTGTGTGTCTATCAGCTTTGCACGGGTAGCCTGATCAGGTGTCTACTACAATAGTGAGATTCCCTCTCACCAGAAACATTTGGCATTGCTTAAAGGATGAAAGGCTGCTCAGCAGAACGCCAAGGAATCTGCGCAATCAGCGATATTTGTGAAACCTGCTGTTAATGAATTAACTCACAGGAGGAGAAACTCCATCTACTTCAACAGAGTTCCTATAAGGACGAATCCAGGCTACTGAATTTATCTTATTCTCTACAAACATAAAACCAAAATTGTGTAGTGATGTGATGTTAGTAGCTGCATTTTATGACCTTGTGTAACAATGCAACATACTAATTTATTGAATAAATACTTTTGCGTCAAGTCTGTAATAACACTGATGAATCACTCCAAATGGATTACACTGAGTCAGGGATTTGAATGCATATATGAAATTCTGTTTACTAATACATTAGTTGTTTGAAAAATATTGCTCATTTTTATGACATGGAAAATGATTTATGAAGTCTCAAAACTGAACAAATAATCAAGCAAAATTATCAACCCTATAGATGTTCTTGATTGAAAGTTGAAGAAACTACTTTTCAAGGTGGCACCATTTGAACTGTTTTACAAACTAATCCCAGACAAGTTCAGCTTTAGGTTTACACCCGTATACAAATCACACAATTATTTGCAGAACAAGCTCCCTGCCAGTGTAGTTCACTAATTCTCATTTTATTACAAACTTGTGCCTATCAACAGAGCAAAAGACCGAAACAACATTCACAGCATCTTTTCCAAAAGCTTCAGCAGACAAAAGATGGTTTTTATATACTTCCAGCATATTCTCTCACACTATTAATGCTACAACAAAAACTTTGAGGACATGAAAAAGCAGCAGTGGGAAGAAATGAGGAACTTGTTGCCATTAAAATGCCGAAATTAGTAGAAGTTTTAAATTAAGAGAAGGTTTTGACTTATATTGCATCTCCTGCTGCATTGCATTTCAACTTCTCCCCTTCACTCACAAAAAAATTCCACTGCATTTGAATTTATACATTTGCATAGAACAGTGCCACCGAAAACAATGCAGAAGGACGGACAGGTATCAGAAATATGGTGTCTAAAAAGTTCAGATACTACTGAACCAAACAGACCTGAAAGCAATTACGAAAATATGCATCTGACTCTTGCTTTAAAAATTCAAGATTACTTTATATTTCTCTTTCTGAAATAGAGATCACAGGGGTTAAGCACATTTTGTCAGTTTACAGTATTATTAGTTTATTAAAAATTTTTAAATAGTTTGGAGATGCAAACTTAAGAGCCTTTATCATAAAAAGTTTGCCATTTTTATCACTAGTAACAAGGGATCTGTTATACTCTTTAGAGAGCTATTTTTAACTCTTGTGTTAATTAACTGAATGGGTATGTGCAAACCATCAAGAAACTTGGCTAGAGAACATTGTCTACAGAACCTGAACTGTAGTCAAATACTTTTAGCACAGAATTATGAAGCTGCATCATTCTTAGGTTAATACAGTAGTAGTAACTCATACATTCACATTCTTTGATGACATCAACTTTGGTTTTACAGCAGACAAAGTAAATTATTAGACAAGAGATGTATCCTGAGCAAATGACAAACTGGACTCAACAAAGTACTCTTCACCAGCTAACTAGAATGTCAATATGCTCGTTATTTACTCCTGACTCGTGAGACTGTCTTGATGTGCTTTTGCCATTCAGAATGAAACAACCTGTCAGAGGAAACCAGCAATCTACTGAACAGATCATGTAGATGTCTACTTATGATCATAGAGGAAATTTACTATTTTACAGACAAATTTTGTTTAAATAAAACATTAACATTCATGCCAAAGTTTCAAAAACACTCTTGAGCAAGCATGTGCCTAACTTGAGCAAATATTGTGCATGTGAATTTGAAACTGAAACAAAGAAATAGCTGCTGTATGAATTTGCACGTGAAAGCAAATCAAACACACTGAGCAGTGACCATCCATTTCCACTGAAGGGGCACCCATGAACACCTGCACAAGGGTTTATCCTTAGCTCCTGTGGGCAGTAGCAAGTGATAAACTAAAAGGCAAAGTGTGGCTATTTGGATGCAGGGCTGGCTCAAGAAATTGGTGAAGAAGTTCAAACACAGCTTTTTCATGCTCTTTAGATCAGGTCAGCCCTGCCTCCAGCTGAAGGCAAATCCCTAATATTTACAACTAGACACAGAAAGGAAGTTGCATCTGAAGCTGAAGGCCAGAAAGGAACTCGCACATTAACAGATGTGTGGAACAGAGGAGAAATAAAAACGGCAAATGAATAAAGATGATGAGTGCAGGGGGGTTAGAAGTGTCAGAGTGAGTGAAAGTGGAGGCAGAAAGCGGATTCCTCGAACAAAGAGTTAAACACTTTCATAATAATTCAGAGAGATGTGGTGGACACCGCACAGACCTCAAAAGTTGGTGATATGACTTCTTAAATTATGAACGTTTCAGCCTTGTAAAGGTCTTTCTGCCATTATGGCTCATCACTTTCAGCATTTTCACTTATTGGTGCTCCTAATATGTAAGATTCAAGCAAAACTATTCTAGGACACCTTTTGTTTTATCTTGCTTGATACTGAGATGCAATTTATTTTGAAGACAGAGAGGTTTATCTGGGGTTGAGTATAGCTTGAAATTATGAGTTTATGATTAGCTGTGACAACAGTGGGAACATGTGTTGGATTCATAATCCATTTATTGGCTAAATTTAGGTAATCTGGTTTTCACAGCACTTGCCAGCAGGCACATCCCTGCTACTGACAGTCAGCAAGAAAGCACAGACACACGGAGTAGTTAGGTGTAATTCAGCTACTTATAAATCTGGACTCATTTTGTTGGTAGTGAATTCACTGAAGTCATGCAAAGACACGAGTCACTGTGCTTCCCATCATCTCCAGCAAACTATTTCTGTACCTACTACCCCAACTGGATTGCAGAGAAAATACAACCTGGGCTGTGTTTGGGTTTGTTTCTTTTTCAATTGAAATTTACCCTTATTTAAAACATGATCCTCTATTCCCTCAGGCTGAAGAAGAGTATGGAGAAGACCCTAATTCAGTTATCTCTAAGTGCTCTGGAATAAAGTAAGGTGGGTTTAAGTAAGATGGGTTTTATAAGCAAGACTGAGGATTAGAATGTAAGTGTTCTGGGTCAGTTCCTTGACTTGCCATGGAATTCACACAGCAGTAGGAAAGCTCATCAGTTTTAGATCAGCAAAAGGGGACATGAATATTATTCTTCCTCATGGGAGTGTTTAACAACATAATTGTTAATGTCCGTAAGAAGCTCATGTATGCCAGGAATATAGGCCAGGGAAATTCCTGTCCCGTTGAATGCGAGTACACAGAAAGCTTGCAGAGCTGGAGGAGAGAAGAGCAAATACTCTGCCAAAATAACACTGAGTGGAAAGAAAGTAAAAAGAAAAAAAAAACCCAAAAACGTAATAAATAATATGAATAAGAAACTAACCAAACAGTAGTACCACTGATAAATCAGCTGCTATTTAAAAAGGTGAGACTTTCAGCAAACACACTTAACTACATGTTCCATGAAGGGAACTTTGTCATGAAGTGAAATCAACATGGGAGAAAATCATTAAGATCTCAGATTGGGGCTCTTAATTGCTCTCTACAAGTCAGCAAATCCAGAAATAAAACACACCATAAATCTTAATAAAAAATATAAAGAATTTACAACCCATAACAAATTAGAAATTGGAAAAACAGTGTGTCCACATCTGCTGATCCTTTAGCAGCCCCGCGCAGCAGTCGGCTAATAGCTGCACTCCCCCCTCTTTCTTTGATAAGTATTTTAAAAACAAACATCTTAAAAAATACTTCTCATAAAACTCTTCTGGGGCAGCCTGGCACAGTTTCAAGCTATTGGAGCGGCCCTGCTGGTGCTGAAGTTTGAGAAACACGACTGCACCTCGAGCAGCCACCTCGCCGTGCTTTCTCCTTGCCTGAAATGGCAGGCGGCAGGAGAAAAGCCGGAGTGGCCGGAGGCAGGAAATAGCGTGAGAATGGGCTCCCTCGTGCTACTTCCAGCCCTTCCTGATATCAGAGGGTGTGAAATGGGTTGCAAAGACTGTCTCTCACATTATTTCCTTTTCCACCCCAGCTAAAACCAGGAAGCGGCAGTGAGGCGAGACGCACAGAAAGCATAGCGTAAAATGAAGCACGAAACCAAAGCAGTGGCCAAAGAGTCTAACTAAGCCAAGTCTAACCAAGGCAAAAATTCAAATACCTGTGGACGCCGCCTAATACTAGCAAGTCCAGAAAAAGCACTAGGAGGCTTTGCTTTTCATTTACTACCTAGGCAATCCAACGGCTACTGATGGCAAAGTATTTTTCTTCAGGACATCCACAGACTGGCTCAGACCTTACAGGATGGTACTGGCATCCTTCATGACCCTCTGCCACAAACAGCACAATTGTATGGTGCAGATCCTGCTTAAGTCTGACTACTCTGCTCTGTTTGTGAAGCTTTCAGAACAGAGCTCCTCAAATGAAAGCCAAGGTAGAACTATTAGCAACAACAGCACTTCAAAGAGATCGTGTTTGTTTACATTTGACAGAGGGCATATATTTGACAAACAGGTCTTGGCACATTACAGTAGAAATGGCTCCTATATTCTTAATATTAAGTCATATATTATAAATAAAATGCAATCCCGTGCCTTCAGGGAAGAAATATGAAGAATGGTAAATCATTTATTTATCAGTGTGGTTTTCTATATTCTAGACACATCTGTGTTGTTCTGCTTATTCTTAGCCAAGAGCAGTATCACATGGCAGCTTCAGGACAAACATTCATTCTCTTCCTATCCCCACAAGATGCAAGAGCAATGAAATGTAGTTTCCTCTTAGATACTACTCCCTCCTCCCAGCTAAAATCATTCCTCTCAGAGAAACTAGCGACAACCTCGCCGACCATGTTGCTCTAAAAGCAGAATTGAAACTAATTACTTAATAAGTCCAGTTAAGGAAAGGGAAACAGTCCCCTTTCCTTTCTCTGCCTCCCAAGCCTGTAAAATATGCCTAGGCAGGAAGTACAGTAAAGCTCATGATGAGCAGAGGCAGCTACTCTTTCAAAATGAACAGGGTACTTCTGAAGTGACATTTTCATTTAGTCAGTGAGCTTGAGGATAAAGGGCAGGATACCAGAGGGGTGCTCCACAGATGAGGTTACTGGTCAGGCTTCACACCTCCAAAGACCACAAGTGCAGTTGACTGGAAAGACAGGATGGTACCTGTGGCTTTTTGTAAAGTTGTCTTTTCTGAGCCATTGCAACCAGGAACTTGGTAGAGCAATGATAAAAGTATGTATTACTGTTAACTTCTTATGGGGAGATACTGAAAAACTGTAGTAAGTCTCCAGGAAGTACTGCAGTTCAAGTTGCTGCTCCAGAGCAGATGAAAACTACCACTGCCAGACTCTAAATAAATTACATTCAAGTTAGGTAGATGCAGCAACACATTAGATTGAGAATTGTATTTGTTCCCATTTTCCTGGGAAAGGACAAGAAGGAAAATGTGGCTCCACCTCCACACTGTTCCCTGCTAAAAGACAGACAGAAATGATTTTTTTAAACATTTGGCAGAATTTCCTCGCAAAGCTTCCTATACATAAGCAGGTCACTTCCAAGAGAGAAAAAAAACTTCTTTTTTAAAAAAGGCAGAACGTTAAATGAGCCCACACCAAGATAAACTTTACACTAAGCAATTCACACTTCAGAAAATGCCAGTTTAAAAAAAAAAAAATTTTCAAACAACTATAAAAAGTTAATTTCTATGAACAAGAAACACTGTTTAGAATTTTAAAGTAATTCACCAAACAAAGAATCCATTAATATTTAAGGATTTTTTCCAACTTTCAAGAGCAAAAAGGGATTTTTGGAAGATGGACTGATCTTGAAAGAGAAAAGCCACTTTTCTGCCTTCCATTTTAAGTATGCCTTTCTCATTTTAAACAGGGACTTCAAAGGGGAAAGTGTTTAGAACCCAAGACTCCTCTCTGAAAGAACTGACAACTCCAACACAGCTTGCTCAACTTTCTCTTTTAACTTCTATTAGCCCTAATGACAGCAGCTTGCACATTCAAATTAAAATAGTATTCTCTTGACAATTCTCAGCTACATTTTATATTTTGCCTTTGCTACCTTTTTTTTTTTTTTTTTTTTTAAGAGTGCTCACCATCTTCATTTGAAAGTGTCAATCCTGTCAGATTTTACAGGAAGTAATTTTTGTCAGGTCCCTTGAAAATTTAGTGTGGTAAGAACAAGCTCAGATTTTCAAAATGACATTAAGCTCCGAGCAAAAATTTTGCCATTAAAAAACTCTTACTTTGCATATTCTATTATTAAAAACAACGCCACTGCACGATCAGAAATGCCGGAAAGGAAGAGAACTACCAAAATTTACAATTATATTCTTTTCTGTAAGAAAAGAATGTCATATACTTTACTATCAAATTGAACATATATTTTTAGAAGGAAACAGCAATGGTATCTTACAAAAAAAAGGAATCTGTAATTTGTCAGCAGTGTACAAGGTTTATTTTTGGCACAACAGCCCATGATGTAGAAGTGTTCCACTAGATGGAGCAGGACAGTAAAACCATCATGAAGGCCAACCCCCTTGCTGACCCATGAAAAAGTCAATGTCCAGCAATCAGGGATGATAAGAATTTTAGCTTTCTTCTGTGCATTCAGGACAGAAGAAAATTTGTTCCTCTTCCAAAAAAGGGCAACACAAAACCCCCTTAGTGCTTAACAGTATTTACGTCTTCCTGTCATAGGAGTTGACTATTAACAAACACTAACCAGAAACAAACAGATAACCAAACACTATCAGAAAAGTTTTTCTATTTTTTTCTATCATTTCTATCAGCTTTAGAGTAGAAAGACAAAATTTACAGGATAGTTGATAGAAAATTAAGATCTTGTAGGATTTTTTTATTTTGTAGCAACTGAACTTGAAAAAAAAAAAAATCCATGCCGAAGGATCAAACTTTGGTCACCTAATGCTAAGGACATCACTACACATCAAACAAGTTCACACTAGAAACAATAGCAAAACTTCAAAGAGGCTCCTAAAGACCTGGAGTCCTGCAAGTCACAGTAAATTATCTCCCCGGTCTCTTTTCAAACAGAGGTTAATTGTTATTTTACCATTAAGTCTACTTAAACAAAAAAAATCCACCACAAAACCTCACATTTTATTTCATCAAAAGTTCTTTAAGAGATGTAGTAGTAGACAAACTGCAATTGTCCATCATCATGTGAAATGAGAAACCTGCATTTCCTTGACCATCAAACCTTATTTCAGCTTCTCCAAAAGAAGTAGCGAGTATACTAACAAAGAACAGTTTTAAGCATTAATATTCCAATTTAAGTCCTTCAGTTCTTGAATATACACAACAGAAATACCAGGAATGGTTGCAATTATCACTAACATGTTACCATGAAAAAAAATCCGAACCATACTAGATTGCTGTATGTAACTAGAAACATGCAGCACACTCTCATCACAGCAGTAGTTCTCACAGTGGTATAAATAAGTGAAGAGAATGAATCGTGATCAGGTGTGTGCATGAAGGCACACAAGCAGAAGTCTTGGTGACTGATACAGGCTGCTGCCCAGGACTGTTGCTGCCATCTCTTTGTTTTCAGATAAACAAACTGCACTAAAACCAAAAGCTACAAACACGGACATAGTTCACACCAACGTACTTTCCAACTTACTATAACTTGCTACAGCATCTGAAGCTGTCATTTGGAAAGGAACTCATCTAAGTGGAAGAAGCAGGAAATCTGGTCTTTGAGACAATCGAGTCAGTCATTAACATTCAGTTAAAAAAATCTGCATATAACAGTCAATATACATCAGAATAGAAGCAGTACTTACTACTGTGCACAATCAATCAGTTGATATTCGTTAGATCTCTCATAGCAGGCTTTTACACCTTCATCTTGCCAAAGTGTTTTTGTATGTTCATAGAACTCCTGAAAAAGTAAAAATAGTATTATCAAAATGGATTATATATGAAGAGAACTGGCAAATACTACCATCTTGTTCGCACTGTAGTGAATGGTACAGGATAGCATATTTAACAAAAAACTTAACTTTTTTTAAACCTGACTACAAGTTCAGTTGTCTGTCTTAGATGCTTTGACTTCAATGTTTTTATAACACTTCAAATACCTGCTTCTCAACCATTTTGAGTCCAAGTTTATATTGAAAGAAGGGTTAGCTTTTCATTAATGGCAATTCTAATCAATACTGTTTGGGAACATTTATTCTTTAGCTCACACTTGCACACTGCGTGTTACATTTATTCATCTGTCAAGATTTTTTTTTTTTCCCTTCAATGAAACACTACTTCTCAGTAATTCTTAGATACTGCTAGCAAACGATGATTAGGTTGTACATGACTTTACTAGTTAGTGAGGATCTTTGGGAACTATACAGACACCTGTATCTTACTTAACTCTGTATCACTTAAGTATTTGTAGAATTTATTATTTTACAGTGTAAAAGATATTGAACTACAGAACAAATACAGTGACACAAAGATAGAGTATGTTTTGATTGTGTCAACCTTAAAAATTAGAAGCCAAGATAAGAAAGCCGACTGCCACAAATGCAATGCTTCAGTTTTGCTGAACCTGTAACCCAAGTATAAACAACTAGAAGCCCATTCTTTTTTGCATTTAAAAGATGCACTTCGGCTCCAACAGAGGCACATGCAATATGTAATTGCGTTTCTGGCCATCAGTCTTAAGAATTCTGAACAGACTCAGAAAGAACAGCAGCAGTCTAGTGAATTAAATACACACACCACTGTAGGCATTATTTTTATCAACAACCATGGACTTCCTTTGGCTATCGCAGAGATTTAACAATCTCTGGGACTAAATACTTTTATTCTGATTTTAATACGGATTGGGTAAACTTATTCAAAATCATCCATGACAGCACATGACCTTAAAATAGCTGCTGTATATCTTCCATTTCTTCTCCCATTTACTTTCTTTACAGTGAAGTATTTTGAAGAAAACTGTATTTTTTTAAATAGCCATTTTACTGCTTCAGAGTTCCTCCATTAACTTAGCTTTGGAATTGCTCCCTCTCTTGGGATATCAGTTTCTTGCATTGTTTTATTATCAGTGTAGTACAAAGAAAGGGGACACATCCAAATGTGACTTCCAAGGTTTTAGTTGAAGAATATTCTTTTAAAAAAATTCACTTTCCTCACAGAATGTTAACTAACACCTGAACTGTACCAGAACACTAGATGACATCTACTTTAAATGGCATCTTAAAAGTACATTTAGCAATGCAGATTTTCAAACCAATTATAATTTCTTTCATGCAGTATTAGATGTACCTTTTCAGTTTATTCCCTGCTTTTACGAACTCTTAAAACCCAAAAAGACTAGTTAAACTTCTTTTGTAAGTAGATTTTACTTTATTTTTAGTATTTGTAGATATTACAACCATTTGCTGTTACAGTAAAAGATGAAACAAAAAAAATCTCAATTCCAGGCCTCAGTTTTCTTTCTTCCACTGCTGGAACTATGTTAATTGGATGCTTCCATTTTCAAAGTTTCCAATTTTTGGGCAGCTGAGGGACTGTCAATTACTTTACATCTTCAACTATATCACAGCACAGTGAGGAAAATATCTTTCCAAAGCAAAAAAGAGTAGGAAGAGAAAGTAAAGGAGAGAAGGGGAATTACCTGGAATCTCATGCTATTCGAACCAAACCCATTTTGGAATAGCTTTATATATTTATCTTTGAAAGTAGCAGTAGTCTAATACAGAACATCTTATGCCTCACAACTTACTACTACAAAGCTGGGAAATTGAAAAATTGAATCGTCAATTGTATGAGATTTTTTCTTTGCTGAAACAGCAGCTGATTCAGATGGACACAGAATGTCTTTGGTTGACAGAGACCTTCAAGATCATCTAGTACAACCTTCAACCCAGCACTGCAAGCTCACCACTAAACCGTGTCCCTGAGCACCAGGTCCACACGCCATTTAAATGCCTCCAGGGATGGCGACTCCACCACTGCCCTGG
>JAAGNO010013952.1:31252-58244 GCA_033439905.1 Ceryle rudis | reverse complement strand
AGAAGGTCTCCCCTCCTCCAGACTGAACAGCCCCAGCTCCCTCAGCTGCTCCTCAAAGGGCTTGTGCTCCAGGCCCTTCACAAGTCTTGTTGCAAAAACCCAGATTCTCTCTCCTCCCCAATACACCTACACTAACCACAATTCTGAAATAATAGTTAAGAAAAAGAATAACATAAGAGATCCTCAGCATCCCGTTTGAGTCATGGAATGTAGCCTGGGGCTACTCTCAGGGAAGGCAAGTAAAACCACAAGATTTGTTACATATTGAGGTAAATCAGGGACTTCAGAAGCCACTGGGAAAATCAAGCTAGCAACAGTTGGTGTTTTGTCTTGGCGTTTTTTTTTTGTTTTGTTTTGGTTTTGGGTTTGTTTTTTTTTGTGGGTTTTTTTTGTTTTGTTTTGGGTTTTTTTCGTTTTTTTTCACCTTTTTTTTTTGAGCTAAATAGGTCTAATTTGTATGAGATCGCTAAAAATAATTAGTTAGGAAACAAATTAACCAGAAGTAGCAGGCAAATTTCCTGAAAAGAAATAGCCAGAAAACTAGTCCTTACATGTCTTGTTCTTGTTTCTGTAACACTGATTCATTTGCTGGCACATTCTAATATAACAGACTCTACAGCAGCATCAACGTCGGTTTCTCTTGCACTATAAAATGGAACTCCTAACAAAACAGCTAAAATAAAGAAATAATACTAAATAACAATTTGGTTTGTGATGACATTCCACAATAAACAGGATTCAAATGTTAGGTTCCAAATGATCCATAGTATTTGCTTAGTACGTTTTTATTATCTTGTCCTATGCATACTTAGAACTGAAAAAAATATTCAAGTTCTGTCATTTTCCATTAAAGAAAAAAAAAAAAGCTGCAACTACAAAATACACACCCAAGATCCTGTTTAAACTACAGCTGAAGCTGTGTAAAGCAACAAAAGTCAACACAAGTGATGACAGCATGGCATCACCAAGGAAGGTGAGAAGTGAATTCTTCCTAAGAATTATGTCAGGATTGTAGCATTTATTTACCATGAGAACAGACTTTACACTCTTCCAAGTGCTAACATAACCCTGAAGAGGGAGAAATCCTTGCGTAGAACATTTAGGGAAAATGATGTCGACACAAATCTGAACAGAACAAACAGGGCTTGACTCTGATTGTGTTCAGGATGGGCAGGGGCACAGCCTGAATTCTGGGCACTGACTGAGAACTTCTGAGAAACTGTAAAAGACTCTGAGAAAAATCCCCTGTTTGGGTAAAACCTCTCTGGTCTTAGATAACTGAAGTATCAAGGACCGTGACCTGCTGATGGTGAGGAAGCATCACCTCTCATCATCCTGTCACACTGTGATACTTAGAAAACTGTATTTATGTAAAAAAAGAATAAATGTATTTTGGTATTCATGTTTTATTTATTAGATGACACCTTCTCCACCAGCTGAAAGTTTCCCAAGACAATGAGACAATAGGCAACCTTTGTAAATTGCTTGTATTCGCTTACAGGAATAAATGCAGACATCTAGAGGAAAAAAACCCATCAGTGGAAATCACCATGTAAAAGGGATGATTGGAAAACAATACTTTGTTCTAGAAAAATCTTACTGACACAATTCTGGATTAGATAACGGGCAATGCAGAGTCTAATCAACTTAAAAAACTACTTGTATTAGGAAATTTCAGTAAACTGAATAAATGGCAGCAGGTAAACAACAGTTTTATGAAAAGTCAAACCAAAGAAAGTGTTAAAGAATTTGGAGGTTGAGCATTTTGGTTGTTAAAAAAAAACCCAAAACAATCCTCAAGAGACAAACCCGAGGCCTGGGAAAAAAGAAAGGAACTAAGATCAGCTTTTGTAAGGCATTTTAAAAGGATAAAATATTAGCAGAAAATGAACAAGAAAAATCAGACACACTGTCTATGAGGTTTTGTTCCCTCCAGATACATAAATACTCAAGAGACTTTAAAAAAAAAAATGTTTATGAAGCAATGTTTTATAAGCATTAGGACGTTGGCTGGGAAAAACACTGGTACAGTTCTTGTCATGATGCCACCATGTTCACAGGAACCTTAGTATGAACATGCAACATCACCTTTTCTTTGCAAAATATAATATAGGGTGGATCTATCATTAGAACAGGTTATTCACTAATTCCAGTAAAAGTCAACGCCATTATAAAAAAATACCTTACCTTCCAAAAGGTGTGTACAACCATTACACAATGTTGTGGTTAAAACTGGGATTCAATTCCTGGGCAAAGTTCACTGTCCCAGGGAGTAGCACATTTTGTAATGTTTCAAGAGTTTCAAATAGGTCATCCACTTACAAACCTGATGATTAAAGGTCAAACCAAAGCAGCTTCTAACTGTAAAATTCTATCTTGAAGGATGTTTGCTTCCTCATACATTCAGCTTTTAAAAAGAACATTGACCATTGGTCTCAAACCCCTTTACTAACCTACTCTGCAAGGCGGGGGGGAGGGGGGGGGGGGCACGTGAACTTTACTTTCATGACAGTCAGGCAGTTCTGCTGCATACCACTAACAAACCACAGCAGAACAAGACAAGGTCACAGGACGGCAGGGCAGCACCGTGCATTCCAAGACAAACTGCACAAGTTGATTTTCTCCTTCCAGGACAGGTAAATACATAGCAAACTGATTTATTTTTCATTACTCATATCTGACATCACGTGATTAATACTGACTGTAAAGCCACAAGGAGAAGGAAACTGACTGCATCTTGTCATTCTCTCTGGGTTTGGGCAGGGATACTAGAATGTGTTAGATTTGTCAAATCAGACAGTTTAATAAGCCACTTACTTGAACAGGGAAACATCTGCATTCCTAATGGTGTGAACAAGTGTTAATTATTGCTTGCTATTTTAGGGAAGATATGCCGATGATATCACAAAGGAAACGCATACCTACAAATAGTTGAAGATATTCTCCAGTTACTGGCATGTGTCCAGAGCTGAATACAAAACTCTTTGGGAGAGGCCAGAGTACTCAGCACTTCCCATAACTGAGTCAGAAGTATTTTCGGCACTCATTCAGTCTCATTATCAATAGTTTTTCGTGCTTAGAAAAGAAGAATTAGGCCAAAATACTTTGGGTTTCTGTTTATAGTGTCTTCACATTTTCAGTAGACAAATTAAACTGGATATGGCTACAATAGGAAGGGAATTTTATTTAAGAAAATTCTGTGAAGTTTGAACTTTCATTTTTCCCCTTTCAGAGTTACAATCACAGTGAGAAATGTGCCAACACACAATTCCATACCCATAATCTACAAAGTGTCTTTGGTCAACAGGCATCACTAGCATATCATCATGCTATTTCTCTTTCTTCACTATTATATAAAATATAATTTTGTATTTGGGAATAGTTAATATAAATTATTAATATTTCTATTCTTCACTACTTTCACAAGAAGCTTAAGCACCACAAAAGCTTCATCTGTTGACACTAGAACACTGCTCAGTTTTAATCCTTTCACACAACTCCTATTTAAAGCACATCACACTCATTAGGGAAGAAGGGCTCACTATTGGTGAAAGCACTAAGTTGGAAGTTGGCAGATACAGACCCTACTCCCCACTTCATCAAGATTCCTCTGCAATTTTAAACCAAGTAATGAATGTTCCTCTGCTGCTTCAGAGTATACTCATACACAGAAAGAAGGCAATTCATTAATGGATTGAACTTACTGATAGCATAAAAGGCTCACAAAGAAGTCATCTTTAACATTCCATCTCTCTCTTGGGGCAGTAGAGAGCAGTAATAGAAGCATTTCAACCATCGGCTATTTTTGTAGACCTCTGGCTAAGAAGGAAGGTTTAATAAAACTCTGAGAAATTTCCTTTGAGCCTTAAATTAGGGTTTGGAAAATGTCTTTCATACTATGTCATTTAGTTGCTTTTTGTGTAATGAATACATAATAAAATTAAAGAGTCAAACTAAAAGACCTTACTACCTTATGCAGTGCTAAGAACAAATGCCATTTCAAACAATGGGTTGAACCCGGGACCAAACTGCAACTTTGCTGCCCCCTTTCAGGTTGGAAACAAAAAGCCTATTTTTGCCAACAGCTTCCATCAACAGAAAAAGATAAAAGATAAAATAGTTCCTTCTCATTCTAAATCCAGACAAATGCCAAGGACAGATCGCTAATCACCTTACAATCTTTCTGAAGGGAAGGAAGGGAAGTTGTATTCATAAAGTGTTCACAGACTTGTAATATAGTGTACCTGAAGAAATCAAACTCACATACATTTAAAACAGATTAATTAAAAGTTCTGTTTATTTCCTGGGATTTTTTTTAAGACTGAAAAGCTACCCAGTTCCTGGGAGCTTAAGAAATTTTGAATTTTACTTGAACACTGAAGAAGTGTCAGGTACTCTCCAGAGGCAAGTTGGAAACTCTGACAACCTGCTGCTTCTCTGAACAGCAGGACTCACCAGAAGAAATGTTTGTGTTCAGAAACCATGATACCCTTTAACAGCTCCAGTCAGCTCGGGGCAAAACAGGATCACAACTTGGAGTCACACGTGCAGCAAACACCTGTTCATCCACACACCCTCATGCCCACATGAGCTCTCACCAACTTCCACTGGAGTTTGATAAGGCAAAAGGCCTGTGTTTGTGTATCTCTCACAAGATTTGGGACCTGACATGTTTTTTAAAATCGATCATAACTCCATAAACTCTGTAATGCTCCTCCTCCTATCCTAAACTGCATAACACTCCCTGCTGCTCTGTTCCATGTTAGAGTATCCCCGTTGGGAAGTCACAGATGGCTGCATGTAAAAAGGTAACTTCACACAACATGGCCATACTAAAATACACTGTATTTGGTAGTGGAATAATGAAAAACAACTTTAATTATTGCATGGAGGGACATGTGCAAAAAGAATATTCCACAGAATCATTATGTATAATAGATTACAGTATTTTTCACTGTTTTCTTTTTAGCTAATTTCATGCTCAGGTAAGTTCATCCTTTATTCATCTGACATGATATAAATTTTATGTAAATTAAATTAAATACCAAAGTCATGTTCACCATCACATTTCCAAGTCTCTGTATGTTGCAGAACTTCTAAGCCTGAAGGCATTTTTTATTATACACCCAAAAAACACAGGTCAATCAGCACATTTACATGTTGCTTAGGCCGCATATAGCCTCTAACACTCAAGTCACTTCAATACTGGGCAGGCTCACAGGTAAAATGTTATTTAATCTATGTATACACCAATATTCTGTGATAGTCTCATATTGTGACTAAAACCAGAAAATGCTTAAGAATTTCTACATTGAATTTATGCTTATTTCCTGTTTAATTCAGCTGATGGCTCTTCTATTTCAATAGAAATTGAATTAATCTGTTCTTATGCTTTAAGACTGCTCTGAGGAAAACAAAGCTGTATCAAGAGAAATTAAGCCACGATTTCTTCAAATTAATTTCTAGACATGAACTTATGAATCTATAAATATGGTACAGCAGGAATTTACTGGATAAAAATACAAGTGCAGAATAAAGCATTAGCATTTACTTCTAATCAAATAAATAATAAAGCAAAATATAGGCTGAGGTTTTGTACTATAAAAACAACTGCACTACAGAAAAGATTTGCAGATGCCATTGTCTAAAGTCAAAGATTGTAGATTCTCCAATTTAAGGAAATACTTCATGGTATTTCAGCAGAACTATGTCAACACCTCAGTGAAAGCACTGCAGAATTCAAAGGGCACATTCCTTTAATTTCCTAGCCAACAGTATCTCCATGCACAGAATATGTTTTATTCTATTGCATGTAACAAACTGAAGCATAAGAAATAATAGCATCCTCATTTTCACTGCAGTTAGAAACTGCTGTTACTGTCAATAAAATCTGGACTAGCAGAAGGTGGGAGAAGAGTTGTTCCTGCAGGTGCTGCCACATTTAAAATCAAATCAGGTGTAGCAAGAAGTACTGCAGCAAACTCATCAAGCGACTAATCACTATATGGAAAAGCAAGGCTAATGAGTAAAGCTGCTTAGCTCTTACACTTCATCTCATTTCTGCTCACAGAAGTCAGAAGGGAGAGTGGCTTTTTTTTTTTTTCTTTTTTTAAATACACATGTACTCATTACTGAGGCCAAATTTAAAAGGCATGGTACTATAATATTTCTGCTCTTGAAAGACTGGCCTAAGTATGTATGTAATTTTACTGAATACTGGCTTAGCAATTTATGAAACTCCTCCTACAGAGATGCCACTAGTTGATAGCTTTCTGCTTTCTTCAGGAAAAAAAATGGTTCTCAAACTCTTTCCTACCAATTTGAAATTGGGAAGACAAAAAACTCTGAAAGAAGGTGAAAACTAGGGGCCCTAAACTTTATTTGAGGAAATGAGGTCAATATACAAATCAACAAAAATATGCAGCCTTCATTACAAGACAGAAAGATAAACCAAATTTTATATTCAAGTAAAAATATGAGCCCCTGACTTAAGTTAACAAAATCAAACCTATTATGCAGAAAAATCTAAATTGGTATTTTTCAAAGCTTCACGCTAATTTGTTGGCAACCATTAAATAAGGTGATATCCTGATACATACAGTCTGTGTTACTTTTGCTAAACAGATTGACTATTGTATGAATAGATGTAAGCAGTTGTACAACTTAATATATTTTAAAACAATTTTTATTTTATTTCATCACCAGCCAGGCTGTGTCACTTTCTTATCTGCTACATTTTCTTTTTGTCCATGACCTTTGTTTTAGATGGACACCACAGTTCTATTTAAATGAAGAAAACCAACATATTAACTTTATTTAATAAATAATTCTAAGTGGATGCATAAAGTATAGCAAATTTAAAAGCTTATCAAAATACATTTTTTAAAAAGAAGCTTTTTTTGCACAGTTGATGAATTACGTAATGGTTTTCTGTCACCACAGCATTCTGCTTTGTGGAAGCAATGAGTTTGTACTTTTCAAGGATATTTTTATTTTTTTCCAGTTTTAGTATTTTATAATTTGTATTTTATAATTTATAATATTTTAATATTTTTCCAGTTTTAATATTTTAGTATTACCTATTTTTAATGTTTGGATGGTATAGCAAACTAAATGGCAGTGATTAATTTTTATACAGGATGCTACAAATGGTCTCTTCATTTCAGAACAGCCCAGGTTCCTGGTCAGTGCATTGATTTCTGGAAAAGTTTAGTCATCAAAACATACAGCACAAATATTTTTTACTTAGCTTTACAATTAGGTGTGAAAACAAAGAACTTCCACTATTAAAGTTTATTTGCTATATATGCACACACTTTTTCTAACTATATATTTTACTAAAGAATTATTTTAAAAACATAAAATAAATCAAAGCCTCTGCAAATGAAAAGTGTCCTCTGCATAAATTACGTACACTCCTACAGGAATCCCCAAGACATTATTTCATGGAGCAAAAGAATCAGCGCAAGTAAAATGCATGATACTGAAAGCAGTTTGGGCTGAATTCACGCACCAGCTGCTAAGGGACGGAGACACCCCCAAGTCCCAGCACACCCCTGCCAGGGTGCAAGAGCCTCTCCACCAAGCACTGTGGGCAGCAGCTCCCAGCACAGCTAAAGCGGCCGCATGGGATCACGGCAGAAGACCTGCACAGCCAAAAGCTCACCGTTCCAGTTAACAGTGACTGTGAAAACTGCTGTCAAAAAAAGATTGCCACCAGGAATTTGCTTGGGAACAGAAAAATTGAAGTTTTGTAATAGTATTTGCTTTTACTTATTAAAATAATGTCTAATCTCCAAGTAAGTCAGATACTACTTTATGCCTTATACTCAATATATTTTCAATTATTAATGAAAAAAAAAGTGTCAACATAGCATTTCTAAGCATGATTCAATAGGCTCGTTCACAGCCTAACTAAAATGTAGGGTACTGCAGACTTTAGTGGAAATTAGGAAAGCTTTACAAATGAATAGCAATATCTAGCAAATTCTGACATTGGTAACCTGTTTATTGGAAGTGATTTTTCTATCAGGCACCGTATCCATGTGGACAAGAAATTGCAGGAGATTCATTTGCAAATCATTACCAGTTATACGTGCTTTAATTATGAGAAACAGAAATGAAGTAGCTGCCTACTTCAGAGTCCCTATACTAAAAGAAGGCTTCAAAAGAACCATTTAATTAATCCGTACTCAAGAGTTTATTTCTGCTATTAAAGGATATGAAAACCAGCTTTATTTAAGTCCTGGTAAACTCTGATCAGGTAAACTCAATTGGATTATCTAGAAGTCCATTTAGAAGGAGCTGCTCTGAGCAGATAAGATAATGGAGATTTAAAGAAGAGTAAGTAAAGATTATTTAAGAGCATCTAGTACCACATCATTCTGCTGATACTCTCTGTAATACTCCCCATTCCTTTTTAACAACATTAACGTTCTTGAGTTAAAAGTACTTCACAGTCACATTTTCTACCAATTTTATACCTCAAGATGCATCTGTAAGTTATGTATATTATCACTATTTTATAGATATATGTGGCATTGACAAAAAAGTGTATAAAACATTGAGGGAACTGGTTCAAAATCATAAAGAGAGTCTGGACAAAAACCAGCTACCCAGACTGCATACAGTCAGACACCCAAGAAATCAGGCTCTGCCTCCTGCCTCCCACCTCTGCAGCTTCCCATGGGTATACTCACCAGAAAAAATGCTTTGCCTGCTTCCACACCCCAAATCTATGACATTTGAGATAGCCTCATGGGAAATGTCACCCATTAGAGTATGTTTGTCATTACATTATAGAGCTAGTGATGCTGTCAAACCAGAACAGCTCTCCTCCTTTTCCATGATGTATTTAGACAGGAATAATAATGTATCTATCATTATACACATCAGGGTGATTATCCACAGGGACAGATAATTTTGTTCTGTTGCCTACATAATAAAAGAACACTTTTGGCAGCAAAGAGATCCCAGTTCCCATCTTTTCTTATTGAGACTATATTCTCTTGTTACTTTCTTGAAGAATTTTGTGTCAAAACCATTTCAAAGACTCCCACCCCCACCTCTGACCCTGCTGCACAATAATGCATTACACAATTTGTACCACCTCATTTGTACCACACTGCCTTTGGGCCACGTCGTAAACCAGACCTCAAAGCTGATTCCTGCAAATATAACCTCCCCAAAATAGAAGAGAGAAAGAGTAAGGGTTACCAGGGTTATTTTTAACCTGGATCGGTTCAATGGTCTGATTTACGCTGGGGACCCAGTGGAGGCTTTTTTGGCGCAAGTGAGGGTGGCACATCATGGCGTGGAGGAGAGGGAAAGGATGGCTGTGGGCAGAGGGGATGCTAAGCTAGCTTTGAGGCTGAAGCCAGAACGTGGTAATGCTCGGCCTCAAGGACACAACTCAGAAACCATAATAAAACTTTTCAGCAGTGCTGGTAGTGGGAGATTCAAACTGCAATGGAGCAGTGTAATAAAAAAATAACCAGGGACCAAAAAACTGCAGACAATTTCACCAACACCCTAAAAGTGATCGCATCTCTTCAAAACATGTCTTTACCTAGACCTACAGAGCCATAGCCTGGACTGATTCCCCAGTTATTTTGTAATTCAATAGCTAATATTCTGTTTCCCTAAGTTTTTGAATACCATTTTCTGAAATTATGGTAGTTTCAAGAGACATCCTTCTCAGCTGAGTCCATATCAATTAAAAATAGGTAGTTGTAAATATTGCTCTGCTATTTTGAATATTTCCTTAAAATCAAAGAATTATAAAGGGACTGTGACTGAAAACAAGTTTTATTTGGCAGCTTGATGCAAACTGGTTAACTGTGGCAAGAGAAATTTCATAGAATGAGAACATTTTCTTTCCTCTTCTAAAAGAGATGAGAAAAAGGCCAAGTGTTCTAGTTAGTACTGGGAATGGAGAAAACATCCTAACCACTCTCTAGGATACAGAATAGGAATAAAAAGAACCCCTCTATCATCCATCTAACCCAATATAACCCTGTCTTTGAAACAGAGAGATAGCTAGTCAGAATTATTGAAAATACTTCTGAGGTCGATTTTTTACACTGAAAACAAACAGTTGTGTTGAGCTAAAAATGTATCAAAGAACAATAGTGATAGAAATACCATTTGGAAGCCTCAGCTATGAGTACCATTTAGTTGTTTGTTTGTTTGTTTGTTTTTTCTTCTTTTTAACTGATGAAATAGTTGTAAAAACAGCCTAAAATTTTGATTTGCGAGGTCTTTGTTCTCACACAACACATTGATCCTGTAAAACATCTATTCATCCGATTAGATGGAAAAGTAAAAGAGCACAATTTACTCCTACAAAGTCTAGCTAGTCTGAGATGACTAAAAAAGCAGCTCTAGCACTATCTCTGGCAAGCTTGCAAATTTCCTGCTCAAGCAAACCAACTATTCTACTTGTTTCATTAGGGAGCCTCAATGATGAGCATAGTTAATTTCATAATTTCTAAATCACTTATATTTTTTTTTCTTTCTGAAGAATATTATGAATCATAATAGAATCTTAAAAGACAAGCCCAGCAGCAGTAATTACATGTATGCCTTCAGATCTGGACCAATACATCAACACGCAAATTTCTATTTCATTTCTAAGGCTTTAACTAATGTACATTCACAATCAGCTTGATTATTAAAATTAAATCCTTCAGCTATCTCAGATTAATTCAGTTTGATTAGGTTGGGGATTTTCTTTCTTAAACTTTCTTTTCCTTTGCTTAAAGTCATCCTGCTGGCCAGTGACCATTTAGTCCCATGATAAAAACCCAACTTGAATAGAGACAATGATAATGGTCCACCTTAAATGATAACCTTTCATTAAAAATTGGTAGTGCAGTGTTTCAGAAAAAAAATAGCGTTCTGCTTTCAGTACTTCACTGTGGAAAGCATCATCTCACTGTCATTCTCAGTGTTCATTCAAACCAGCAGGGACAGGCTTTGTTTGCAAGACTTAAGTCATTTAATGTCCTGTCATTTTAGCAAGAGTAACAAACAGAATACTATGTACAGTATTTACCAGTGTTCTTCATATTAACACTAGAATATATGGACCTGATTAGACTTTTCCTATCTCTGTTCTTCTCCTCTCTAAGAAAAGGTGGTGCAAAGAAGCCTCACAATAAGGATCGAGTTTACCCCTAAAAGAAGCAAGTAATTTTGCAAAACTAAATCAGAACAGCAAGAAATCTGATTGCTTAATACCAAATGTGCCGAATTAACAGATCTCCAACACACTACATTTTCAGTTTTAGAGGGAATGTTCAGCCTAGCATTGAACTGTACTGACATTACGTTTAGCTTGAGTTGGTTTTTTCCCCTTTATTGATTCAATACAATATGCTCTGCAAGTGACATATTTCCGATAAGTCAAAAACTGCAAAGCAAACAGATGGAGAAACAAGCTAAGAATTAGAATATCAGAATACAAAAGTTGCTCTTGGAATCCTAGATAAGTAGAGGCAGACCCTATACTATCACCAGACTGGAAACCCCCTACATTCTTCTTTCACATTATTCTGCCTTTCACATTACACTGAACCTTGCTGTTAATAAGCTTGAGTTTAGCTTCACCTGTACAAGATGTAGTTATAAATGTAGATTTTGGTGTGTCCTTTAATTTTCTTTTAAAAATATTCCTTCACGTACAGAAGAAGGATGAGACCTCTTATGTTCTAAATAAAGATGTCCTGTAGTTGTAGAAGCAAGCACACAGTCCTAGTGCTATCCTCTGTGTGCCTGTGTACTGTCTTCTGGAGAGCTTTCTAAATATATGTTTACAAAAAGATGAATTGGCATTTAAAGGGAAACAAACCAGACTTCTGTTTCACAAGAGTACGGTGCTAAGTACTCAGAACCCTCAAGGAGTATCTCCTTGGTACATGAGTATTCTTTCTCCCTACCTTCACTTTCTTCCTACGGCAGTGAACAGCAGCATCAAATACTATACTGAGGAAAATATGTCTTTGTAACAGCTTAAATACCATTCCCCATGAAGAAAATGAAAGAGACAGAAAGCAAGTTCTACAACTCAAAACAGACAGCATTGCATACAGCTAACATTGCTAAAAATTCTCCTCCCTTCTACTGCATTAATACACTACGTAGGAAAAGGTTTAGCTGCCACTTTCTGAAATTCTCTCACCACAGCACTGGAGAAGTAGATAATCAAGATTTCCTCAGGTATAAAGAATAACTAGCATAATGCTATCCTTTCCATTTGCAGAGAATTATTTTTTCTTCAAAGTACTTTTAATTAATGTATAACAAAGTCACAATTATTTTATAGAGATACCCAAGGATCATGTATTTCTGATACTATCCACTGAGAGTTGGCATCTAGGGACATTCTAGATCTTAACTTGATTGAAAATATGCAATTAAAACACAGGTTCAGTTTTCAGGTACCAAAGGACTATAACCTACTTTCAGACAAACCATATACATATTAGTTTTTATAATCACTGAAGGAGCCAACAATCCTCCTTCAAAATTAGTGGTTAATGTATATCCAGTTTAAAACCTCAACCCTACAAACATTTACATTCAAAATATGCAATGAAGCTAGCAACTAGTCAAAGTTACACACACACCTAAACCTCTGTAGACTCAGGGCTTAAAAATTTAAGACAATACCTTTGCTCAGAGAAGAAAAACTAGTTTTATTGGAGCACTGTTATTCCTGAAGTTGTGTGTCATTCAACACATCAAAGACTCTTTACTGAACTTGAAATTATTTATGGACCTGTTAAGTATATTTCTATTGCTTTAGACATCAAGAACTTGATAGCACATATCTTACCAGAAATAATACACACTGAATATTATTTGTCATGTAAAAAAGTTAGTGTAACTCATACACACACTTGGCTTATTCACTTAGCACTGCACAACTGCCCCTTGCTTTCAGGGGAAAGGAATAATTAAAAAAAATATAAATTACTGCATTGCAAATGAATGAAAGAAAAAAAATCCGACCCTCTGAGATAGAAGCGACAAGAAAAATCACGTATTTCTATACAAGGTAGGTCACAGGAACTTGTTACACCATTGTTACAGATCACAACCTGAACTATCACAAAACAATGGGCAGTAGGAGAGCTGCAGGCACACAGCCAGCTCAAGAGCACACAGGGTGGAAAGTAAAGAACCACTGTCTTTACTCTTGAATATTCTCCTAAAACTATCTTCAAAGCATTCCCCCCCCCCCCCCCCCCCCCCCCCCCCCCCCCTCTATAAGGACCAAAAAAATTTTTTAAAAAAACACAACAAAAAAAAAAAAAAAAAATTTTTATATTAAAAAAATAAAAAAATACTGGCTTTTCCCTTGTATATTCTCCAAAAACTAATTTGCAAACCTTTCCCCCCCCCCCCCCCAGCAGGAGAGTTCATATGTAAAGGGACCAAATATTTCTATAAATAACACGGACAGGAATGAAATTACAGATGTGTCAATTTAAAAATCTCAAAATCTCTAATTTATTTAAGATTCTTTAAGATAAAATGACTAATATTACACTATGTGCTAGAGAAGAATCAGACATTCGCCTTTCCACCAACCTGTCTGTGCCTGCTTAACTTTGAAAACTACTGGATTTGAAGATTACAATGCCAGTGTTTCCAATGAATTGCTAATATGTGGGTTTGGTTGTTTGTGGTGGTGGCTTCTTTTGTTCTTTGGGTTTTTTTGTGGTTTAGGGTTTTTTTTGGGTGGGGCTTTGTCTTTGGGGTTTTTTTTATTTATTTAGGTGTTTGTTTCAGTTTGTTGTTTTGTTTTGGTTTTTTTTTTCCTTTTAATAAAGGCTGACCAAAGCAGAGATATTCCCAGAAGCAGCAGCAGTTACAATAAGTAACTGTCTTTGGTTTCACAGACCAGCTTGTTCAATTGTTTACAAATCAGAGTTATGAAAACCTTGCTGTGGTGCCAACTATCCCACATCTTACTACTATTTGCGCTTGCACATTCCTTTCAAGTGTCTGGGACTAACTACTGCTGGATAGAAAATTCTGGTGTAAATGGATCATGATTTTGATACATCATCATGATTTCTACGCTGAGCCCCCTGGACCAGTGCACAGAGACAGAACACAAGCTTTGAAACACTTCTGTATTACTGCAAGTATAAGGTATTTCATGGTAATTAATAAAAATATCATCTTGGTGTTTAAGAGTTCAGTGCTGGCAAACTCTATTTTCACAGGCTTCTGCTACTATAGCCTGGTTGAGATGCAGTACAAATTGACCACAGTGAGTGGGCACAAAGTTATACCATCAACCAAATACTACTTTCTGCATTTACTCTGGGACTGCTGGCATTTTGAATGATTAACTAGGACTGAGATGACTGAGGCAGGGACGCAGTGTGTGGAGCCTGTGCAGAAAGTCTGGCCGACACAGCTGCCAGAGAACGTGTCTGAATCAGCAAGAAAACTCTACTATATTCTTCGAAAAGGGAGAAATGCAGCATCACTAGATGCTAGCTAATCAACAGACTGCTGTGTGTATCCTCACTCCTTTTGGGCAGGGCAATTCCCAACAATATCCAAACTTTACTATCAGCACTGTCCATCTCTGCAGCTGATCATTTCAACAGAGCACAAGAAAGTAGACAAGGATCTCTACGTTCATAAAGGATCAGCTTGAATATTCTAGCTGTGTTACGATACACTTTATTCAATTAGCACTGACCAAAGGCACCTACCACAGTAATTCCCAAAGAGCAGCTCACTGGTTTTTGTAAATATTTACTACAGTGCAGTGAAATCCAATCATTTGCAAAAAAGCAAGACTGCAGCCAATCTGAATTATTTACTTACCGGTGGGAAATCAAAGTCTATCTGGTTAGCTAAATTTAAGATGTAGTCGATTCGAAACTGGTTCTCTGGATTGGCTAGTTCAACTGGAGGTGCCAAATTACCCATTGCTGTCACTATTGTCTGCAAAGAAATAAACATAAGTATTGCAGTGTGTGTCTAAATAGCTAGCTTTGAATAAATAAAACCAACAGCTCATAATCTTACCTCTATAGCTTCTTTAATATTGTTTTTAATATCCTGAATTTTCATTTTCTTCTCCCTGTAATAAAAAATACATTATTAAATTTATAAGCTGTAAAAGTAGAGTATCTTTGTGAAACAGAACATGAACTTTAAAAGTATTGTCAAAACTGTATTGAAGTGCTCTCAGATCTTAAACACTTCTGTAGATACACTTGATTAAATCTCATAACTTTTCTATTTAAAAAGTAAACATCTATTTGTATCCAAAAATCAGTACTGAATTATGCTTAAATAAAACTTAATCTCCATCTGCGACTGCAGTAAGACATTCTGCAAAATCAAACATTTTTATTCATTTGACCGTGAAATACCAGGCATACATAAAAGTGACTTAGAAAAGCATAAAGTGGATACCAATGGGGGGGGAGGGGGAAGTTAAGTTATTAAACAAGCAAAAGGAGACCAAAGAACCTCAAAGTACCAAAAAGATGATGTCACAGCAGAAAAAAAGCTAGAGCAGAGAACTCAACCTGACAGAGACATTCCAACAGTTTGGACATAAAATATAAAATAAGTAATAAAGGACTACTCTGTATTTGTAAAATCACAAGCAGAAGAGTAGGCTACAAAACCACTTGGAACGCTCTGAGCGCTATCATTTAGGATTAACTGCAGTCAAAAAGCGTAACAGACTCAAGGAAACCAGAGTGTAACCACTGCCGCTACTGTATTTGTATGTCAAGTCTGACAATAGTTATTCTCAATGCTAAATAGTGCAATCAAATGAAACTGATGATCAAACATTTGGTATAACCAGGAATTAGCATCCGAAAGGTGTTACTAGTATTGAGCCTGTAAATTGTAACTTAATTACAATACACTATAACAACATTTTGACATTATTAATTTCTTGCTATACACAGCATAAAATTATTGCTTTGGGGTAAACCAAGTTAGCAATGTAATTACAAAAACAAACAAACAAACAAACAAACAACCAAAAAACCCCCCAAACCCAGCTAAATTGTCTAAGTGACCTTTCAATCTTCATTACATTGTTTTTATTATACAAATCTATTTTTAACTTTTTTCATTTTGAAAACTTACATTTTCCAGCACAGTATCCTGGAGACTTCCAACTACCAACAGTATATTTTCTTTTTTTTCTTTTTCTTTTTTTTTTTTTACCCTTTAAAATGTAGCACTCATAGTTTCAGCTTGCAGACCACAGCTTGAAAACTTCATTTTACCGAGTTATTTAAGTACTCATATTGCAATGAATTTTATCACTTTTTCCCTTCTATAATTACCCACAACCAAGAACCAAAACGAAACTGAAAGCGCATTCACCAATCACAACTGAAGAACAGCAGGAAAAAAAAAAAAAAAAAAAAAAGAGAGAAGTACTGCTTAAACAATGAGGCAGACACAGACGTCCAAGAATGGTGGGAATTTTGGTTATCAAATGAAAGATTAATGCAACTTTTGTAAAAGAGTCAAGGAAAACACTGCTGTGCCAGCTGCACATTACACTGCCTTTTAGATACAGACGTGGAGGATCTTACTCTACATTCTACAGCTGTAAAAGCATGACTGAAATGCAAGTGTTGCTCTTACAGATGGAAAGCAAACAGCAGTATCATATCATCTCGTTCAGGATGACTTAGCTGTGTAGAGAACACGTCTGAATCAGCAGCAGAGCTCTATCAAACAGAAACATGATTATCCCTAAATGTCAGCTCCTCATCACTGACCACTACATATATTCTCAAAACTTTAAGGCAGGGCAAGGAAGGTCAGTAAAGCTTGAAGAAAGAAAATTAAATTATCAATAATGGAATGTGAATTCTTTGTTTCCCTAGACTTCTTGATCTACCTACAGACCACCTTATTCCTGAAGACTACCTGTTTTTTGCTTTAGGGAGTTGGCACCACTGATGGGAACAAGGCAGTGAGCCATGAAAGGCCAAAAGCACAGAACTAAGGAAACTAAATAAGACAGGAAAAAAGAGGAAAAATGAAGACCTTTTCACCCTCTTCCTTCCCATCTTCAATGCTTTCTATCACCCTAGGTCTTAAGAAACAATCCATTCTACAAACCAAGTCTTATGGTAGGTGTCCAAATGCTGTATTTTTCAGTTAGTGCACATATCGTTGCAAAAACATCAGCCACTTTGTTTTTTAAGAATTACGTTCCTCTATTAAAAAAATGTAAATAATGGTATGACAGCAGGAAATGTTTATCAATGACAGTGTAGGGAGTTTGTCTGGCTTATTCTGTCTTTAATTTTCAGCTGGATCCAGAACTTAGTGAACATGCATCCAGATCCTTGTTTGTTAATTTGTGGGGTTTTTAAGCAAACTGTAGTTACATTCTCTCCCCTGGAACACTTGCAGATAACTGTCTCAAAGCATCAGCTAAGTGCACATTTACCTGACTCTTCCATACCATATAATAAAAGACAGTATTTTTATTATAGGTTTTGGTCAAACTTTCACATTTACACCTCTTCGCTGATCCTCACGCTACTACAGCAGCACTGCAAAGTGATAATGAATATGGAGTGATGTAAAACTCCAGCAATTAACAAATGGCTTGATAACCATCATCATCTTTACAGCAAGAATACTCATAGTTCCTATTTCTGGTTTTGTTGCCATGGCCCTATAGCATGTCCGGTAAACAAGGAATCTTATTACACAGCAATGAATGTATCATGTCATTTTGTGTTTTGTAATGTTTACTAAGCATAAATTTTCCATGACAATGAGATACTTTATTCTTCTGAAACTCAATGCGTTCATCAATCACTCATCCAACAGCTTACATACAACTGTAACTTCTCTTTAAAAAAAGGAAGGTGAAACTCATTTTATTCAAGGACTAATGAAGTGCAGTAAGCAACAGTTAAGCCCCACCTCTGCCGTCCCTTTGCTTTGCCAGATTTGTTTCTGAGAAATCCCAGCCAGGTTGCACCTCAAATTTATAAAAGTAATTGAATTTTATTTTCCCCAACCACAGAGACTGAATATTCAAATTAGAAACAGATTCTTGCTCGTTTCTTTCTTATTCCTGGGTGCTGGCATGACAACCAAGACTACGGAAGAAAAAAGCTGGGCTCCCAAGATGTGTTCCTCTGGAACAAAGTGAGCAGATTGGGAATGGCACCAAGCTATCCAGGCTACCAGCGACTGATGTCTCTGCAGGCCTGTTCTGTATCTTTAGGTGCCATGGGTTAATAAGGTCATATTTTTAATCTTGTTTAAAACTTTTGCTTAGGCTGTGTAGGGTAGGCCAAACAAAGCATTAAACTCTATTAGTTGAGGATTATAAGAAAAATCCTGCTGTTTTCAATATTTAAATGGGCCAAAGCAAAGCTGCACATAGCTTTCAGGAAAACTAATGAAGTCTATTTTAGGTACTATAAAAAAGATGACATTTTAATCCAAGTAACATGAAATCAGAATAACATAAAAAGACAGGAAAATCAAATATACCTTGAAAACAAACCTAATCAGTTTTTAGCAAAGTACTTCACCACCTGTGGCTCAGCTTTACTACTAAAGTGGCAACATTTTTACTCAGCCTTGATCAAATCTTATGCAATGACTACACTGCTTTCTGTTAATATTTGGTAAACTAACTTAATTTTAATGTTAATTTCTGGTTTACTTTACAGACAATACGAATAACCATTACTTGGAAAAAATATTTGAATTTAAAAAGAACATTCCAGAGGTTCAAGAGTTCAGCTCACCCACTATAAACATCTCACAGATAGAACAAGAATTTTAAAAATATTCAAAGAAAACAGAAAAGAACTAATAAATCTTGTGAGTCCTTTATGCCATTAATTTAAATTCCTGAAAGCAAAGAAGTTTGAATTTCTGGGTTACCACTGACAAGTTAAGAAGATGTATGCCCTGCCACAAAGTGCTGTTCAACAGTAAGTAAGCAGTTCCTGAGTAAGGACAAGATTCAAAAGAAAAAATAAAAAGACCTACTTAGTTTTAAATCAGAATGTAGTTATTGCTTCTTTATTCAGGAAAAAAAAAAAAAAAAAGAAAAAAGAAAGGCTTTACAAAGAGAAATGAAGTAGTACTTCAAGACATAAAAATCCATGGTAAAATAGGTAGAAAAAAAAATCTGAAACATTCAGAGTGCAAAGCAACGGCAATAAAGTGTATTTTTTTCCTTTAGAAGGAAAGATTGCCACAATAACATAGCACTATCATTTTAACACACATCAGTTATCTCAGGCAGTGGGAAAATTCCCCCCACAGGTTCCCCAAATCCCCTGATTATACAGGAAACTCCACACTTTACATTTAGGAGTATTTTAGGAACCAAACATTAGATGTGTCATAAAGAACACTGTGAAGAGGTGAATTTAATGCTCTGGGATGCATCATTTGAGTGAAAGTAAAATGACTTTGATCAAATAATATGCAACAGAAAAAGGCTTTTAATGATGGTAAATTATGATTTCCAATTAATGCCCCTATGAACATGGCCTAAAAAAGGAACATAGCCTGGAACACAAATACTTACAATGTGAATACAAAATACTGGAACATTCTTTACACACTGTGGACATAAAAGCTAGCTTCCATTATTGAAAAAAGTAATTTTCTTTCTCAATTTGTCTTTTACCACGATTTCCTATGTGCAGCCTTAGCATAATAAATAATGCCACGTAATGGTTTACAATTTAATAGGGTGTAGACATTTTTTCACCCCAAGTGAGTCTGCCTAGAATCCCAAAGACTGTGTAGCAGCATGGGTGGAGTACACCATGCTACACAAGGACACCTACTTAAAATGACTGGTGGTGTATTATATAAAAATCCCCCAAAACCATGTTAAAATGTCCTTTATTAGTTATGCTCCAATTTATTTTTTAAGTTCTCAAGATGCTGTAATAAAAAAAGGCAGAAAGATTCTCAAACTTGTATGGCAAAATGTACATGCCTGTAGAGTATATATAGATCATTTTAGTAGGGCATATTAAAATGTAATCACATAATATCAATACAGAGCATTAGCCTTTGTATTCTTTACAAGGCTGTTAACAGCCTAGCTTCCATCACCTTCAGCGATCAGTATAATGCATAATTTACCTTTATTTCTGAAGCACTGTCAGACTTCGCTCCCTCTTGAACTTGCTGACACAACTCTTTCTAGTGAAAACCTTCCCTTGCTGGTGCAAAGCACTGCCAGTTAAGTGAATCAATTTGCAAGGGTAAGAGCCAGAATAAAAATCTTACAAAACAATTAATTTGCCTCCGGCTTTTTGTAGGAGAAAATGGCATTGTTGTGTTTCAACACAGGTGCATCTCAGTTTGGTTTCAGGTATTACCAACAAATGTGAATACACAGGGAAGTAGCCACAGGCTGTCCCCTTTCTTCTCACCTTCAAAAGCCTGTCGCAACTACACGCCGAAAGCAAATGAAAAGTTAATGTTTCAATTTCATTTTAAAACACAATTCAGTTCTTTGACAGTCAATGCACTTCACAGGTACATGAGCTTTAAACACAGCTATTCATCATAATACAGTGGCTTTGATGCAGTGAAACGTGCTCAAATACTCCATAAAATCTGCATTAGATTTGTTTACTGCACCTTATGGAAGTTAACAAAAATGCAAACAGCATTGCCTGCCAACCCACCTCAAAAACAAAGCAGTGCAGTCAAGATCTTCAGACACAAGACCATAAGGCAAGGAAATTCAACGAAGGTTTTGCTACCAATTCACATTACAAAACCTCTGCTGTACTTTACAATTCAACAATAAGATAAATTTGGTTTAGTAGCCTGGGTTATTTCTAACAGAACAACATGGCAATTATCTCAAACTATACAGCCAGAAAGGCAAACAAGACAGAGGCCAAGTTGGAGGCACTTGAAAACGGGGTGAAATAGGTTCCTAGAGTATTCAGAGTGAAGCTGAACTAATGCATCTTAGACCTATGCCTATGCTGAAGCGCCTCACTGAAAGCAACGGACCCTTCCTGCTGCTGAATGCAGAAATGTAGTTTCTCCTCCGCAAATACTACACTCTTCCTCTTACACTCCCCCCTTCCTCCTCCAACATCTATTTCACTTTGAAGATTCTTGGTTTTATCTTGCCAAGATTCTGGGTAACAACCGACTGTACCATCCAGCTACCAAAGACGATTCACTGTGAGAAGAAATAATAAAAATACAAGAAGAGCTATGAGGCTAGAGTACTCCTTTTCTCTGTAAGTAACACATTTTGAAGAAAAAAAACCAACCAAACAAAAACCCACCCCAGGTTGATGAAGTCTGTCATATACTTTGATTTAAAGATACAGTTAATAATTCATTCTGTTGCACAGATCTGGTTGTATTCTAAAGGATTTGGGAGAACTTAGTTCAAGTATCCCCTGAAGCATAATCACTTTCACATTCACACACGATGCAATATACAGAATTGACTGACAGGGCTTCCACACAAGTTCTCTTTTAAACACTGGAAAAAGAACTATAAACTGCTTTACCATTGCTTGTTTTAACACATCACAATATTTACCTCTGTGAGTTACATGCAGATCTTACTATGTGGCCATAAATAGATGAACATAAGAAATATACGCGCAAAGAGATATCTTCTATTTACAGAATAACACAATCATTCTCTGAAGTTAAAAAGCAAGAAATACAAACTACTGAAGCACTGCTAAAAAACTCATGACAGCTCTGAAAGCAGAGAATGTTATTACTGATGATTATTTACACTGGAGTGTTAGGGGCTAGGGGTGTGGCTTGTTTCTTATCTTAAGGAACAGTCCTGCAATGTAAAACTCTAAAAGGCATCCCTAAATAGAAACATAATTAACTCAATGTTTAGGTTTATTTTACCTGTGCCCATTGTGATATCCCAGATGTAAAGGTTAAAGGGTAACTTTATTCTGCCTTCATGGCCATCTGATGCGAGGACTGGTTGTGGGCAGGTTTGGCACTTGATGGAGTTCTAGGAGCCAGGAGGGTGGCTGGGCAGGCAGCTGATGGCTCTGTGTCTGTCCCAAAGGCTGCTCCAGCAGGCAGGCGTGTGGCACCCTGGTCATTTCATCTGCCCAGATGGAAGTGGCACAGAGATGCTATCCTGGCTCTAAGCCACCTTGGTGCTGCCCTTCAACTTCGCAAATTCCTGCATAAAACCAGTTTAACTGGTTTACAGTCCCTTTATACATCTAAGTGGCACAAGGAGATCATCACAGACCTGATACTACAAGTGTAATTCTGCTTATGCTGTTGTTTACCTCAGCTAATTAACTAGCAATAGTTTAGGTAAGGAATGAAAATAGAAGTGGTCACAAAGAGCTGTGTGATGTAGAAGGTTGACAAAGGCCCTTCAATTCATACCCCATAATTAAACACCTTTGTAAATTACAAACTTGGTCCTTAGTTCTTCAGGCAGGCACACAGAGGGTAACACACCAGCTTCGTTTTCTTGCTCTAAAGTGCAAGTAATTAAGCATATTATGATAAAAGGTGTCCTCAAAAGTTTAGCATTCTCTCTAGATACTCAGCATAAAATTAACAAGGATAGAGTCTTCAGAGCATGGTGTGTGATTCTTTTCCAGTATGGAGGACACCTCTCAGAACCAGGAGAAACAAGGATTCAAGTCAAGCCTGCTTGCTTTGTAGAATTCATTGTTTTGAGATAACAATTTCAAACTGCTGTCAGGAAGCAAAAAGCCAATGTATTTATTTATTTATTTTAGCACTGTGAATGTGGTCATTATTAACACAAAAAAAAGGAAACACGCATAGTGGCCACGAGCTTTTTGAAACCTTTATGTCCAGCTGTGCAACAGCACTGCAATACAACACACAACACCTCTCAGCACATACTCTCCACTGTTTCAAGCTGTCTGCTCGTACAGCCATCCTTCAAGGCAGATCAAATCTACCAGGGTCTCCTAAATTACAGGATTAGGTCTATCAGTCTCTTCGTGTCCAGAAAAAAATAGTGTTGTGCAAGTAGATACAGACCAGACCCTGCAGTATACAGGACTTCACAGCACCTTCGGCTAAAACTGGGGTATTTGCTGCATCATTCATTACTGCATCCTCGGTACCACAGACGCTCTTCTTAAAAATCCAGTAAGATAACAGCAGTGTTACTGGGGGGTCATGGTCTTGTCTCAGTTCTCGGGCACTTCCAATGCACTTCTCTCTAAATTTTGAAATATCAATTTGACAAGTGCCCCATGAGTTTCCTTTGCTCTGACACTGTTTTGTAAATGTCTATTATTGTAATTTCTTCAACCAGGATTGAGTATGAGGCTTTCCAAACAGGGCCATCACGCCCAGAGCTCTTCAAATGTTCATGCACAGGAACGAGAGGAATAACTCCTATAATGACTAATGACCTCGCTGCTACTTAAAACTAGAAAAGTACACAGATGGTAAAGTGCCAATATTAAATGGAAAGAAGCCCTAAAATAAAAATGGCTGAAACACCGGATGCCAATAAGTACAGACACAGACCAGCCCACGCAGGATGCAGTGTGGTAGGGAAGAGAGTACCCAGCCAGGTGGAAGATGTTCAGTCCCGAAAATATCTTGATTTTCTTTTTAGTGATTATGAACTCCATTATCATCTGCAACACTCCTGGAATGCGATGCCGTAGACCCGTGATCTGGAAGGCCTCTAACAGTGACAAAACTCAACATTTTTAATCCCAAGCCCTTCACGTTAGCAGAGAAGATGCAGCTGTCAGAAGGACAGTAGTAACAGAAAAAGGGGACAGCTCAAACCCATACAATATGATGTCCTACCAGAAACAAGGTTAATCCTACAAAGCATGTTTCTACAAGCATTCAATGTAACTTCTGCCTGAATTAACTACTTTTATTTTCACTCTAACTTTCTGGTTTCTTCATTTAATATGAGTAAAGGCCACTAAAATATGCAAAGAACTTTGAGGGTGGTAACAGCTTTCCAATTTCACCAAGAGAATAACTGAGCTATTTTTTTACATATTGGGGACGTACACTGCAGCTGTTCAGAAAAAAATGTGCAATTAAGGTTTGCTAACGCAACATCTGGGGAAATTATTATAATATTCAAATGCACATGTGCTCATAAAGATTCAAATTTAAGTGCAATTTGATCACAGAAATTCTTCCAGGTACAGGGCAAATACAAAGTGTCATTGAGTCCTCTGATCAGTAACAGTTAACACCACGTACCTGCAAAGAGCTATTTGTTACCAATTGATAGTTTAAACAAAAAACACCACCACCACCACCACCACACAAACATATGTAAAACCCTACAAAAAACCCAACCAACCAAACAAAAAACCCCACCAAACTATGTCTGAGTCAGCACAGAAAATTCAAAATACAGATTCAACTGTGAAATATTCACTCAACTATTCATTTCAATTTGAAAACTGAGTTACAAATACTAATCAAGGAATGAAACAAAGAACACTTTCCTTTCACTGTGAAATGACCTGCAAAATGACTACATTTTCCTGAAAATTTTGCTTTTGCTTCACTCAGAAATAATTATCTAACATATTTCACCATTTTTCCTGGTAGTTCTTAAAAAGTCAATTGAACTCTCAATGACCCAAACCCTTTGCTTCTTCCAAATGCTGAAGGGCTTAGTATTGATAGTCCAGAATGACAGTCCAAAGAGGAAAGCAGTTAAGCCAGTGAATTTAGACTTTCAGCACCCAAACGACTGGAGGACAATTTGGAAAGGAACACAGGAACTGTTTATTAAATTATGCAGGTGTCATGGAAATCTGACTTTAGATTTCAGTGAGATATTAATGTTCAGTGTTTTGTTCACCACACTTTCACTGAAGCAACTGTTTTCTTTACAGCTGTAAATCTGGATTTTTACCACTGATGAAGTCTGAATCAAGGAAGATTTCCACAGTTATCTGCAAGGATTAAGAGCCTTCAGGTACATGCAACTTTAGTTCTAAGCCTTAAAGAATTGCCTAAATGCTTACAAACTCATCAGCCGAAACTTGAACAGCCCCTGCTGATCTTAGGCTTCGGGAAGTCCAGGTTCACAGTCATTCTTAACAGTGTGCTGTCCTATCTAAATGATTATTATACACTTTATTAAAATCCAGATTTCAAGAGAAAGTTAAGTTTTGTGAAAAACATTACAGATGCCACGTTTCCATTTAAACAATTAGCACAACATTCCCATTGAAATCCCCAGGAAAAAAAAAAAAAAATCTTGCGAGTTTGTCAAGTACTGTTAGATTTCAAGAGTTGTAGTTGTGTATTTATACTTCCAGAGAGTTTATGAATTTACTATGACTGTGCACGTAAATGGCATTTTTAGAATGTAGAGTAACTAAATACAGGAATGAGCAAATCTGAAAATCTGTCCCTTCAAGATGCAGACTGGAGCACAGAGAGGCAGGTGTAACACAGCACAGAACAAAGCAAGGTAATGACAACTTTGGCTCTAATCCATCAAAGCACTTAAGCACATGTTTAATTTTAAGCACATGAGTAATTCTATCAACTTTAATAGGGCTACTCATGGTTTAAGTACTGTGATGGATGGGGGCCAGAATGTGCAAAATCTTTAAGAATGCTTTGAGGCCTATGGTATATGAAGAAAAACCAGCATTCTTCTACTGCACAACTAAGTTATAACAGCTTTGGAAGAAAAATTTACCATGAGTTGAACACAGCTCTGCTTTTGTAAACACAGAGATGCAAGTTATTCTGCTGTCTTTGAAGATAAAATACGATGCAAGTTCTCAAGTGCATGATGTCCACATATTTTTAGTTTGTTCTTCTCCTCTGATGCCTCTGGGCTATGGCCATGTATCACCTATGACCATCACAGTTTCCTTTGAAACAGAAGGGATTACAGCTAAGCAGTCTTATGCAGAAAAGATCAAAAACTTAGCTACTAATTACACTTCCTAAGTGAGATGCTACTAGATGCAGTTTGAAAATGTCAGTACTACGACCTTTCAAACATAAGCTTGCCTATACAGACACCAGTGTAAGAGTTTCAACTGTAACTGGCTTAATAGTTCAGTAACTCCTCAGTAACATCAATTATTTTGGATATTCAAAGCTGTACACATGCCTCTTATACATGTATATTGTGGGGAAAATTCAAATGTTTTTAAGTAAAAATATGATTGCTTAAAAGTATTTTTATACAACCAGTGTTAAAAACAAAATAACCACCTACTCTGCATATTTCTAGCTGGGACAGCCTCTGTAAATCAGAGGTGACTTGATCTCTAAACCACTCACTAGAAAATTCTGGATCATGTTTTATCTGAATATTGCTCCAGAAATTGTTACCAAGTTTTAGAAAACAGTTTTCTAAAAAAGGAAAAGAATGGAACAATTTGAAAAATTCTTTACAGATATTTTCCAGGAGATCAAATCAGTCTCACTAAATAGTAACACACAAAAGTCATCTAGTTCTATCCCTGCGCTCGTAACGTTAAGTCAGAAAAGCTCCAGAAAAAATTCAGTTATATAGCCATACTGTCCCAAATGGACAGTGAATTTCAACAGCTTCTAAGATAGTATCAAGTAATATCTGCTCTGAAACAAACAACGGAGAAGAAGTCAAAGTCAATTAAATGATCCCTGTACCCAGGGACCAACTCTCCCCTCATACCAAACGTAATGTTACAGTTTCTGTCTGCTCACTACCAAATCCCCAGCCAGTAGAAAAGGCAGAAGGGAAATGCTTGTAGGTCTGTCTTGATTCTAATGCTGTCTCAGACCTTTAAACTAAAATTTATTCCCTCCCTTATTGCTAACATACAAAATTTGGTACAGTATAGTTTTTGCTCTGACTGTTTTTAGAATCTAAAATTAACACAGCTATTTCATTCCTTGATTTGTCAACAAGGAGAAATTGGTGTTGAAGGAGTTAGGAGGCAGAGTGTAATTACTGGAAAGCTGGGGG
>JAAGNO010013952.1:0-26140 GCA_033439905.1 Ceryle rudis | reverse complement strand
TGGTGGTTGTTTTTTGTTTTGTTTTTGTGAAGTTTTTTGGTTTTTTTGTTGTTGTTGTCATCAATTTTGTTTCTTTTTTTTGGGGGGGGGTGGTTTTGTTTGTTTGTTTTTAAATCTGCTTAAGAAATGCTGTTTCTGGGAACTAAGAACATTCCCCACAGGCCACAATCTACCATGATCCTAGACTTCCAGGGAACCCCGCCTTTAGTACCAGGAGGGTTCATTTAACCAGGAAGGTTCCATTTATAACCAGGAAGGTTCACTGATGTTTTGGACAAACATTCTGGATCCAAATTAGCACCTTCTCCAAAGCAGCTCAAATTAACTGGAGAAATTCCAAACAGTCCTTATTGAGAATCCTGGAAGTCACAATGGATGCAGTGAAAAAACTTTACTGTACTCAACATCTACATGCATTTGGACTCAACCAGTAAGAAGAATGACTTTTTACTGACCTTAAAATTGGGAATTAATTATACCTGAATAAGCACATTTATTATCATTTCCCCTGATAAAAGGGAAATTATACTGCTGTAATTTAAGTCAAACTGTGACAATGGCACAATTATCATGTCCTGGTCCTGACCTGACATTTCTAAATGGTAACAGAAAATAAGAGATACGGTTCATACTGACAGTATATAATATATGAGAAAGTTCGGCCAAAACTTATGTGAGAAATAATCTGCTGATACTTGGCACATCAGTTTGAACATATAGCACTCTGCTATAATTGCCCAATTACCTTCACAACATATGATTCTTTAAATATTAATAATATTGTTTAAATGAGAAACTATACATAGCTGAATAAAAATCTCAAGAGAGTGCCTATATTGCTCCAAGTTATTTCTTCAACAGTATTGCTTGGGCACAATTATTGATCCAACCAGCTGTTACCGTGGCTGCAACAAAAATCTCTGCGTAGCACTGACAAGCTGTAGATACCTTGGCTCTATCTGAATCTGACTGACCTTAGTGGTGTCCCAGCTAATGCGGAGGTATTAACCAGGCAGCACAACTAATGTGCAAGATTTGCATTCAATTAATGGACAACAAAATTTAAAAAGTGAAACAAACTTCAATGGAAAAAGAGAACATTTTAGATTACTAAGTATTAATCTTTTACGAATCTTGCTTCTTGGAGTTCCTAAAGTGCCAGTGGCAGAACCTGGCAAAAGACTTGAGGAATCACTGTGAATCTTTCTCTTAAGCTTTTTCTCTAATCCTCCACAAGTGTCATTTCTGACACATGATACCAAACTACACAAACCATTGGTCTAACCTAGTGTGGCATGGATTCTTAGAAATTCTCTTCCCAGAAATTTCAGCAGACCAAGATGCCACAATGTTACAGAAAGCTTGTGCTTAGTACCACAGCTTTGATTAAAAACGTTAAAAAGAATTTAGTGAATCACCAGTATCTGTAAAATTCTAAAATTTATTATTCAGCTATATAAAACAGACTACATGAAATATTTATTCATTTAAATAAGAGAAGCTGCTTATTAGCCAAAGGGTAAAACATAAGGTGAGGTGGAAAAGGAGAGAGTGAGAGCATGATTCAAAATCAAGTATGTCTCCTCTCTCCCTTCCACCCTAATAATAATCATTAAAACATAAATAAATTAGAAGAACCTGCCTCAATAAAGAGCCAAAACATTCTCCTTTGGCTTTTACTTTTATATAACTAACCATTTAGAGCGGTCCGATACCAATTTACATCACCAGTGTTGTCAAGAGTACTGCTGTAACTCGGCTGCCGAGGCAGCCCAGCATTGCTCACCAGCGCAGCTCTTTCACCCAGTCATCTGCAGCCGCAGTTCTCAGCTCTGTTTGCCAACTACTTTGGGAACAGCAGTTCTCAAACTTTTCTGTTCCTCCCTATCTCTGTTATTATAAGAACGGGCTAGATTGTACCTGGGGGAAGGGACGCTGTTCAACAGTTGCTGCAATGCAGCAGGGAGACAGCTTAGGAGAGCCGGGGCTGCTCTAGGAAAGCTATGGGTTGGAGGGAAGGCTGGATGAAGAAGCCAGCCCAACATGGGTCCTGTGGAGAGATGCAAGGACAGGAGCTGTGGCTCCCACTGCACCCCTGGCCCTGGCAGACTATGCAGTGTAACTCCCAGCTACTGGGAGGAGAAAGGGAAGAATGTACCCGCTTTAGTAATTGCTAACATACAGCAAGAAAGATGAGGCTTTCCTCAGAAATGTTTAACATACAGAATTACAAAACCTCTCCATGAAAAGTTTAGCAGAAAGAGAAACCAAGTTTATTCCCACAAGCTACAAGAGTTTATTTTCAACACATGCAAACAATATGCAGAAATGCCCTATGAATCTACTACCTGGAAATCTGATAACACAGATCTACCTATAGTCTAATGATATTCACTGGCATCGCTTCACGTGCTTCATGCAGGAATTAAGCAAGACTTTTCAGGAGTTTAGACCTCCTAAAGAACACAACATAGCCAACTGCATATGCTACATGTTCCAAATATATTTATGAAATGTTTAAATAATGTATTTTAGTAGGTTATTAATAGTTGGTGTTGGCAGGGAAAAACTACATTTCTCTAAAAACATAAATCATGTAAACCTAGTCATAAATATTTTTATGAGTAGGCTTTTTATAAAGCACTTACTGGCATTAGCTAGTCAATCCTCAACCTTTCCTAAGGGGTAGATTATGTATTAAAGTACATCCAAGGTGTGGCATCATATCAATTTACCCTTAGCGGCAGTTACACTTACACAATTAGAGTGAATTTTCTGTCAGCTTCATCATTCAGAACTAGAAGCCTAAGATGATACTGAATATTGCCAAGTGGTTGTGAGGGAAAAAAAATCCCAGTGGACACCTTATAGTCTGAGTTGTGTAACTATGTATTAAATTGCTACAGGTAAAAAAAAAAAAAACCACAATAATTTTCACACTATTTGGTAATTATGCAATCTGCAAGGTATGAAGGTAGTGAAAGTTCTGTCTCGAGCACTGTGCCTCAGAGAATACTTCAACTATTTGTCTGTCCTTACTATGCATTTATCATTTCTGCATTAGCAATCAATAAAAAGAGAGAGGGGAGAGAGTAAGTAACTGGGTAATACTTTTACCTTGGGCAATCAACATTCATATCCAGCATTAATATTCAGGAAATGCCCCAAGTCTCAATCATTAATGATTAAGTATCACCACACCCTGGAATATTTTACTACATATCTGTATTGACATCATGAGATCCAAACTTCAAACGTAATTGCTTGCCGTTTTAAAGATCTTCTTGGAATTAAGGGATGCTGGCTACAACAGCACACAAACTCCACCTCTGTGCTGAGGCAACAGACAACTGAATTAAAGCTGTAGGCTCAACATTGAACTCCTCAGCAGCTTGAGGACATATTAGGGCATTTTCAAATATAAACAATGACCCTCTGGAAGACTGAATTTAGAAAATATAAACTTTAGACTAAGAGGGACCCCTTGTATTTAATGAGAAGCAATCCTTTACCATTTCACCTCAGTTAGTGTCATACATCCACTACGCAACTTTCCAAAATATTTACAGCCACACTTCTGAGCTTACAAAACTCAGCTTTCGGTCAACATTAGCACATGTAAATTGTGCTAGGAATCAAAACCACCCCTTGACACCCAGCATCACACCGAAGTCCCACGTTACAGTTCTGTGACAATTCACCAGGCACCTGCACACATAACAAATCCTTCAGGCCATGAGCTAAGGGTGATCCGAAAGCTAAGCTGCTGGTGGGTACCTGCAGGCCCTTCATGGCTGCTCCTGCACCACATAGACACTGCCCCTGTAGAGGAGAGGTGGTCCTGGATCCCCATCTCTGACTGTACTCACACATAACTAACGTTAACAACACATGAATGGTTGCTGAGTCCTTCCACAGGTTGTGTTAAGGTCCTGAAAAAGGCACTTTCTGAAGGGGTACTTAACCCATTCTTCCAGCAGTGACAGAAGTACATGACGGCAGAAGATGCCCTGCATCTGCTGAGCCCCTTCACATGCACCCACTGTGAGAGGTTCTGCAAGTCACCTTCTACCAAATCTTAATTCATTATCTTTCCTCAACAGAAATAACACAGAATTCAGGAGTCCAGCAACATTCAGATACGATTCCATTGTAATCACTTTTATAATACTTTCAAATGAAGATTCTTAGAAAAACCTAATCCAAGAATCAGAGATTTCAGTATTTAAATATTTACCACCTTTTACAGTATTATTTTTAAATATACTGAAGAGAAATCTGAAATAAGTCAGGTATTTACATTCATTTGGCAAAAAGGACATTTGTTTCTGTGACAAAGATGTTCTCCACAAAGCATCTGGGTGTCCTTTCTTGGACAACCTCAACAAAGTAAGAAAAGCAACAAGTAAACTGTGAATACTTAGACAACATTTGCTTGAAAACCTAAAGTTTAAAGCACTGCAGTCATATCAAGTACCATTCCATATACAACTACTATACAAAGGGTTAATGTACAGTATGTAGCAGTTAATTATCATAGATAACAATAGTTAGAGTTCAATAAATTGGTAGAAGGATTATAGTGCAGTTTTATTACTACCTCCAACACTTTTACTGATGTGCTTATTACTTTTTTTATAGCACACTACTCTTGAACAACCAGTTTATAATATTTACCCTTTTATAACTAGGTGTACAGAGAATACCTATCTATAAAAAGGGCAACTAAGTTTACATGGCAATACTGGTGCAGCAGCAAATATATATAATAATTGCACACATCTTGCACAGACAAACCTACTTATAAGCCTAGAGGTAAAAGGCAGCTGCCAAACCCACACATTTTATGCATTACAAAAAAAAAGCACAAACTAGGACTGGTCTTTTTCTCTTAGAAGATGAGAATAAAAATACCACCACTACAGTTTTCATATACACATCACACACAGACACACACAGAGACTACTCTTCTATCTCTAAATTACCTCTATTAGCTGCATTATGTCAAAAGAAATTTTAGTCAAACACAAGTAAACCTTAGATGCTGAATGTGGTAAAAACACTACATAACACTGAGATTTTTTTTCATTATGTTTTAATAATTTCCAAGTTAGTTCTTTTGTATGCCTCCATTTATCCTTAAACCCAGAATTACCTAGTCTTTTTAGTCCGCCCATTAAAAGCAACAAGTAACCTACCACCAGCTGACTCAAAATTCACTACAGCTGCAGTTGGTGAAGAATGTACCACCCCTCTCACACAAACAGCAAAACCAACTCTTTTCAGGCACACACTCCTTTGGGTCTGCGACGCAAACAAACATAATACAGGCTATAATTCAAAATGTTCATGTTCTCTTAGTAACAGCTGAAAGTATCATACTACCTTTAAAATATCTTACACTCCTACAGAAGCAGGGTAGCAGGAAGTTGCCTTGCAACGATAAGCTGTGAATTTGCACGCTGAGGGTTCATTTTTTGTGTTTATCTGCATCACACAGAAAATGCTTCCTATATTACACATCTCAGTTTGTGTAGAAACTGAACCAGGGACTTGACATATCCTCATTTCTGACCCATTTGCAGTACATCCCTTTCATGCTTAACTGACAGCACACAACTCGGTAATGCCAGCCAGACTGGCTAAGGGAAAGCGAGTGTTCAGTATGAGAACTAGCTTTAAAAAAAGGCAACTCAAATCAAGGCAATCTTAAAATTCAGATACTTTCTAACTTATCTGTGTCATCAAGAATGTTTCCCTAGTCAGTCTACGGGTAATACAGAGTTTTCTTTTTGAAGTGAAATAAAGCTGTCATAGAAACGTAACAATCTAAATACAGAATCATTTTCCCAAATCAGATTTCATTTTCATTATGATGTCCTGTGCTATGGTAGTTTGCTTGCTGCTCAGAACACATTTCACATAGGAGACAGAATATAAAAGCAAGCTCTGTTTATTACTTTATAAGCATTACAGCATTGTCAAGTAATAAAGGACCTACACACAATCTATCATACTTCTAGTTTGAAAGGCTTTCCAGGTGATAAATATTTTAATGAAACTCAACATAATGCAGGTCCATCAGCATGAAATGAATATAGTGGTGTCTATTTATCAGCAGACACACAAACAAAAATCTCCCCAAACCTTCCAGTTAATCTGCAGTCCAACTAGAAACACAGGAAGTCAATACAGGTTAGAGAAAAATACATATACGAAACAACTAAATCCTGCCCTTTGCTCTATGAAGCATAAATATAATTGTGCTTGAAAAGAAAAAAACAAACAAACAAACCACAATCCTTATTTAACAACCTTATGATTCCTTGATTAGTGCTTGGAAAATAAAAAGCACTACTTCAGTGATAAATATTATTAACTTTTTCAGAGTATCAGCTCCAAATGCCACTCCCCATTTCCTTGTCTCGTAACTCTTTTCATTCATGTCATCAGAAAGCATCTTATTTTCAGCAACAACTACTCACTACTTTTTTTTTTTTTTTTAATGCTGCTGGATGTGCAGAACTACTGTTGAGGTTGCTTGGCAACTAGTGAGATGTATCAGAGAGAGAGATAAGGTCCAGAATGAATGGAATTGAAGAGAACTATATTTGGCTTCATTAAGAGATACTAATGCACTCAAACTATATGAATTTGAATTATCCACACTAAGGTCAAATTTTGCTATTTCTTTCAAAATGCAGACATCCATAATCACAGAGACCCACTAAATCCATTAAGGCACCTCCTCAGGCACATATGTGTCTGCCTGCACAGAGGAGACTTCAGAATCAGGGCTTTTACCTGGGTTAGCATTTTGGTACAGCAAGCAATAATCAGGCAACACAGACATTTACGAAGTATTTTGAAGCATTTTAGACCAGAGAAGACAGCTGAATACTTTAGTCTGCCTTTCAGTGTACCATAAGGTACTGTACTTCTCCATATACTTTAGTATCAAGTTGAAATTTCAAATGAATTAATTTTTCCTGAAGGTCACAATTTGAAACAAGGTAAAATTGAGCACCCAAAATTCCTGCAATGGCAGAGAATGGATTACAAAAAGTCTGACCTAGTATTTCAAGGAGGTCTGCCTTATGCAGCAGAAGACAGAAACACACCTAACAGTTCCTAGCGAAAGAGTTTCTTTCTTATCTCAAGCTCTTCAACTAACTTTATCTGGATCATGGGATTAAGAATCAACAAGTCTGGCACAAAAAAGGATCTTCTGACATCACCTCAGACTCTGCCCAATCTTTGATGCTTCAGAAGGAAGTGAAAACAGTGATATAACACAACCAGCAAACTGTCTGTCTAAAGGGAAAAAACAAAACCAAAAGTCAGCCCCCACGTTCCTCCACTTCTCTGATGCCCACAGGCAAACAGAGGACTCCAAGGTTTCAAGGCTTCAAATACCAAACAGAATTGCATATATCGTAATGATGTTCAGGGTAATAAAAGCAAAAATAAAAGCCCATGGCCGCAAAGGAAGTGGGTAATTTGCAGCACATGAAGCAGGCTTCGTGCTTCCCAAGGCCAGAGTGGCCACCACAAGCACACACACTTGCATCAGGAAAAGCTGCATCTCCAGAAGCTGGACTGAAACACTGTTTAAAAATAAACCTGTCCTTCCCTGAGAGAGCTCAAGTGAGGCTTCCTCATCCACAACAAATTCTTTCAGTTAAAGCATCTCTAATGCTAAGGAAATGCATCTCATGCCTGCCTTCATTTTTAGGTATCTTTCTCACATAACTCTACCTCTACATGGCATGAAATTGTGTTTGGATCCCCTGCTTCTGAATCTTGTACAACTCCTGTGGCCTTTCTTTTAAATTCTTCACAGGAATTTCACATCCTTCATGAAGTGAAGACACCAGCACGGGATATACTATTTTAATAACACTCTTATCCGTGTTGGAAGTCCACTGCATGAGTCATGTTTCACTTTCCCTTTTTTTAGGCATCCAAGAGTGCATTTGTCTTTTTGACCCAAAAAAGCATGCAAAGGTAATCAGCTAAACTGATTTGCTAGTCCTTTTCCATTTTCACGTTCTGCATTTCTGACTCTCATGAAGACTGTCTCACATTCAGCTGTATTAAAACAGATTTCTGAAGTACAACTTTTAAATTATTCGAATCACCCTAAAAGAGTAACCTGACCTTCCCAGTATTAGCTACATGGCCAGTTTGCAGAGGGGTTTCAGATTGAACTGGGCCAGCAATCTATGGAAGAATTTTGTGTAAGTAACCACCAGTTCCCTGGAGGCTTTCCAAGAAGTGGTCCCACTCATTGCCTCTATTAAGCACTGTACTGAGCTCTATCAGTAAGCCAGCTTTTTTCTACATTCCTGTAGTATCAGCACTGTTAATTTCACACAGTGCAATTTTTAAAATCTAAATATAATGTAACATTACATCAAATGCCAAACTGGTTGATTTTATCTATCACATCTATAATTCTTTCCAAAAAGGCACAGGTTCATTCAACAAGGTCTCACTATACATGAAGCTAAACTGACTATTAATGATCTCCTTCCTATACACCTTTGTTGCAAAATGCCCATATCTGATATCAAGCATCTGTGAAATCTCTTACTTCAAGCAATAAAACAGTTCTCCTTTTTCTGAGGATTATAAAGAAATTAACATTAGCTTTTCCCACACTTTCTCACATAGTTCCTTTGTGATTTCTGTCCAATATTTATTGAAAATATCCATATTCTAATAGGTTATTCTGATCTTTTCCCTTCTCACAGATGCTAAAATTCCTTTTCTATTTGCAGCATTGTACAGGAAGGATACATACTTTTTTTTGATAAGGAATAAAATACCTATAGAAAATGTTTCCTTCCTCTACATATCTAAGTATCATTTTACTTTCTGCATTCAGTAATAAATCTATGCCAAAACAATACTTTTACTTTTTTTTAATTATTGTTTTCCTATTGTTCAAAATTATCAAATGAAATAAATTCATTTTAATTAACAAAAGAGAAGTCTCAGATGATTCCAACTAATCCCAGAGAGAAATACATTTTTGAAAATTTATTCTGGGATGGGATCAGGTTAACTTTTGATTTCTAAGGGCAATATATCTAGAAGGCCTTTTTTTTTGTTAAATAATGTGTGCATATTAAATATTACTTACAGACACCATCTAAGACTACCACTTCTGTCTACTTCAGAAGTATGGAAAAAAAAAATGTGAGGAAAAAAAGCCAGACAGTATATTGCCTACATTTTTTGAAGTGTTTTTTTCTGAGTCCCTACAATTGTGCAAAATAAGCAGAAATGCTTTACTAAACTCAGTCTTTTTTACTTTTTTCTAGACTCTTATTTTACAATGGTGGCAAAAAGATACTGAGATAACAGAACACTATGAAGTTTTCCACTGATAAAAGCAAACCTATGATTGCATTAAGATGCAATTACATAAAATGAAGGTTGTCTAATTAAGTGAAAGCAAAGCACAGAGGCAGTATGGAGCATCCAGAGTTCCCAATGGTTTGGTGAACTTAACAGTCCAGTGACACAGTTCCTCCCATTTTCAATTCAAAAAACTGAAAGGCAAAATAGTTACATTTGCCATTTTTAAGCATCTTATGTGTAAGTTACGGAAAATATTTTTATCTGCAATTTTCAGCACAAGCAGAATGCATTCCTATGAGTAACTATTTTAAAACAACATTAATCATTTTTACATACCAAAAGTAAAAGGTTGCATCTAATTTACAGGCATCTATTTTAGTATGCTTCAAAAGCCAGTACTGAAATTCAGTAACTTCCTAAACTACAGAAACTTAACAACAAAAAAACCCAAACAATCCCATAACGGAAATCTTCCAGAAAGTTGTATAACATGCTTACTGCAAAATACATTGAGACAAAGCATCAGAAAACTTAAAATCCTTACAGACGCTGATCTCTGCAACTGTTTTGTAAAGTATTTGGAAGTGTAGAAAGTGTAGGCCAGGCCAGGAGAACCAGAGCTGCTCTTCCTGACCTGCATATGGACTTGGGGCTTGTGTAACAGATTGGGTCACAATATTATTAGGCTCAGTTAAGTACTCAGAATTCTTGGGAAAGCTTTTTCATTTCAGTCTTGTCACTTGTTTAAAGAAAAATAAATTTCCTCAGCTTTGCACTGTGCTTATAGTTTGTTTTTTTCCATCAATAATGCAGTGCTGTGATTATATTCTCATTTCAGAAAACAAAATAAAATTAAATAAAAGGTATTTAATAAAATCTTTTCACTAACCAGTTATGTCCTTACAATTATTGTATTCTGCTTATTTAAAGTTATTATAACTAAATTTTCATCTTTATCTTAAATGGTCTTAAACTGTTAAAAGCAACACAATATATGTGAAGCTATGCCAATGACTGTTATGCAATTAAATTAAAATTCATGAAACCAATTAGTTTAATTTTTCTGCAGTAATGCCACGTTAAATCAAAATTAGCTGGCATATTTATAAGTTATTTAAATTATCAGGGTTTTACAGGTATTACACATAGTTTTCTGAACTTACTGTGCTAAGTGTCCCATTACAATATTTTATCTATCAAAAAACCAAACAAGATATGAGCAGGGCTCCTTTCCCTTTACAAATTTAAGGAAGAAACCTACTTCATTAATCCACATTTCCTTACAACATTTTCTAATTAATATGAGTGTTTATATTACATAGATGATTATATTGGCAAAACAGAATAAAAATATCTTAACTTGAAGGAAAGAAAAGTGTATCTATGCACACAGACCTACAGAAAAAAAAGAGGGTATTTAAATCACAATGATTAAGAAGGCAACAGCAAATCCCCCAGACAGCCCTGAACTTGCCACTCAAAGTTAAATGTGGCATCTACTGGGACTACACTAAACCTCAGAAGGAAACACTGCACACCTCTGCCTACTCCATTACTTCACTCACCACTCTTGGGAGGCTACAAGGGTGCAGCTGGGAGAGATTATTATTTTCTGGTGCCCTAACTAAAAAGACAAGTGAACACAATGACTTATTAAACAGCCCTTTGGAGAATACAGTCAGCAACAGGTAGCTAATAGAGAAGGTCACAAGCGCTCTCATACTTTCCTAATAGCAAACACCTTAAACCAGAACATCTTATCAAGACAGTCCTCAAAAAGCAGGTAATTTTGCCCCTCAGCTGTCAAAACCATAGCTCAGTGTATGTTTGCAGCTCAGCTGTAAACAAGTAATTCTAACGAACTGCATGCTTACATTAGAGTACAGTTATAGAAATAACAAAAGCTGATGCAGTTACACTTGAACTGTACCCGAAATACCCTTGCATTTAGCAGGAAGCCAAGATTCAATTGTCAAAATTAAATGGAGATCATATTTTTTGACATCAGGATTCAAGTTACATTTTAACAACAAAAAAAAAAGTCAAAACCCCAAAAATCTCATCAGTGAAAAATTCCTTTATTTCAGCTTCAGAGTTTTGAATGACCAAGATTAGTCTGAACAATTTCTGTATCTCGGCTCTTCATCAGAGTTGTGTCTTGAGCAACCCTAAGATACAAACGCGTGATATAGCTAAAAATAAAGATAAATTTGCCTGCTGGATTATACTTCAAAGCATTAGCTATGCCTGCCTTGATCTAGTATACACTTGGGAAGGATGCTTACAAAACTGGAACAAGAGTAGTGCTTTTAATTTAAAAAAAAAAAAAAATCCCTCAGCACCCCAAGAACCTGCTCCCCCAGCCCAGAAGAGAAACAACAGGACACAGCTTTGCTCTTACTAAACTTATCCCACAGAGACTATGACAATGAAGGAAGCCCAGTAGCCTAAGAAACAGGAACAAGATACACTCATATCTAGATTGCTAGAAGGAGCTGAGAAAGGCACAACATTTATTATTAATAAATTATCTTATGGTTCAAACATACTATTTTTTAACATAATGAAACAGAAAAAGTTTCCCCAGCTGGAATGACAGGCAATAGATAAGAACGTAGATATGTAGTGAAGCAAGGGTATCTTCAAGGACTGCAATAATATGAAGGTATAGTTTTAAGACCAAAAAGGTAACCTCCCATGAGCTTGTGATTATAAAAAGTATTCTGTTCATATATAAAGTAACTCAAGCATCCATCTGGATAAATTAGTTAAAACATTTTTTTACTGGGAAGAAAATCAAGAGTACTGCCCAGTCTACCTATTCAAACTACAAAGGACAAGAAGAAATGCAGTGAGATCTACAGAAAAAAAAAAAAAAAATAGGCCATAGTACTGATTCTGCAACACTGTCTAGAGAAAAGGTAATCACTCTGCAGGTCTAATGCTTGACAAGTGTTGGAGAACACCTGATATATGGATTTTTTTCAGAAAGTACCCTGAATTGCGGAATCTAGCTACGTATTTATTATTGTCCACACAGAGTTCTATTTTTGAAGTTATCTAAGGTTTTTTGAGGGTATTTAATATAGTTCATGATTTATTAAATAACAAGTTAAAGAGAATATGATACATTGGCTTATACTAGTAGATGTTTACTTAAGATAAAAAAAATAGAGAAAAGCACACAACTTCCACTTTAAGTCATGAATGTGCAGAGTAAAGATATCTAAAAAAAATATTTGGAGTGACTTGAGAAAGAGTAGGACTTTTTAAAGCTGTTTTCTCTCAGTCTCACTCTCTCTCAGATACTGTTGTTCAACTTCAACCAAAACTTGAAGGAGGGTTACTGTTGCAGAGATTCATTTCCAGAAATGAAACTTGGCGGCGGAGTAGAAGAGCTCCAATGAGGAAAACCAGAAAGAGTTCGTTTAGATCTACACCAGCCACAGCACATGCTGACTTTGTCCAGGTAGCAGAAAAAGCAGGAAAAAAAAGGAAGATAAAGGACAGGACAATCCAGGAGTATTTATGGGGTCACTGTTGCAGGGAATATTAGAGCCATGGACTAGAATGAGGACTGCACTGGCTGGAGGAAACAGAAGATACTTGGAAAGCAACAGGTCCTCTGAGGAGGAACTGCGGATGCTGGAGAAGACTGGCAGATACTACTGTAGAAAAGATTCATGAGACACAGACAAGTTACAGAAATCAGACTTCTTTAGCTCAGCTACACACAGAACAGTTTATTTTCTGGTTTGAGAACATAAAAGGAAATCTGCAAATTTTGTACAACAGAGTTTATTTTTATTTGCTTTTGTTTAATCAAAACTAACAGGTAAAAGCCCACATCTACCGTCAAAAGTCAAAATCCTCCCGGACCCATTCACAACGTTTGTGACCCAGTTAAGTCTCAAGCTCTCTCCTCTCTCTTCTAAGATTACATCACTTATGTTTATTCCACTATTCATAGTTATTGCCCTCCAAGCTCTCTACAGTTCTAACTGTAAAGCTTTCTACTAGGTTGATAGCTGTCTATGCATACTTCAAAAGCTTCTGTGAATTTTAAACCTCAAACCAAACAAAACTACTGCCATAGTTTTGGATGGTCCCTTTACATGCCAAATGATGTCTGCAACATATGCAAATTTATCTTAAGAGAAGACTTTAGTACTGTTTTTTTTCTGATGTCTGTTTTGTTTGTGTTTTTTTTTTGTTTTTTTTTTTTTAAATCAGAAAACTGCAACATTTAACTGAAAGCCCAAGTGTCAATTTGCAAGGCCAGGAACCATAATTCAGAGGACAGAGAACTCTCCATGTGCATCAACGTAAAACTGGTACTTTAAATACTGCTTTGCTAGAAGAATTCAACATTTGCCCCCACCCAGTAAACACAGATAAGATGCATGCTCTGCTGTGATCAATACCTTGTTTCTCATGCAATTATAAAAATTAATAATTTTTTATGTTCAATTTTCACTTTCTTTCTTTTACTTAGCAAGGGTTTCTTGAAAAAGCAAACACACAAACCAGGCAGTTGAAAATAAAGCATAATGTAAAAATGAAAGTCTATGCTTTCTTTCAGTACTGTGTTGTCATCTTTCCACTTACGGTTAGCCTGAGCCTACCACTAAAACCAGATACAGCTAAGTAGCTTTTAAAACTTTTAGATTCCTTCAGGCATCATTTTTCTGTAATACTTTCAAGAACCTAAATAACATCAGTTTGCACCCTGAAAGAAAAAGTTTCATTTCACTTGCACATGGAAATATTTTAATGGCTTGATTTCAGAATGCCTCTGAGCAAGGTAAAAAGAGTTATTCCATTGACTATTAGAATATTCAGCACCACAGTATGCTAACACTCTTTGCCAAATAAGGCCTAATGTAGGTATTGTTAACCATCAGAATTTTCTGAAATCTCATCCTGCAGTATTTAAAAATCACACCTGAGTAGTCGATTTAAACATGTTCCTAATGGAGAATGTCTCCTATCTTAGGGCAAGATACCACAAGGAACTTGGAAAAAACCCCAAACAACACAAAACCAAAACCAAACAACCAACCAGAAACACACACACCACACAACAGTGGAACTTTTTCTTCCTTCTTTATAACATAAGAAATTATTAATGCAGCTTCACCGAGATCAGGTTTACTTTTTCACAGAATGGAATTTTCCTCTTTGTTGAAATAAAAGTATTTCCAAAGAAAAGGTAATTTTAAGCAGATAAATGCAACATTAAATACTCTAACAATTAAAGAATTTGTCTGCTCATGTTGTTTGTCACCAGATATTACCTCCCATTTCAAGTTGATGGAAGTTATATTTAACTTGCATAAACATTTTGCAGAAACTTTTACAAGCTACATGCAGTATTCAGTTCTTAATGATGGTATTTATTTGCTGTTGGTAAATTCTCATCTTTTGACAAAACTCAATCACACAACTGTGTCAGTTCTTAGGACAAGACCAAAAATAGACCAAAATACATATCCTGTTCCACTCTCTACCCACACCTTCACTTCATGTTCTACAGCACAGATTTTTATTAAAACCTACAGCTAGTGGATTAGCTGGAGTAGAACTTTTCGTAGCCTTGAACAGACATGTACAGCCAAATTTTCCAGCACAGTAACACCTCGTCTGTGTCCTGGAACAGAAGCTGGGGGTGGGGGGAAAGGGCTCTGCCTCAAAACTGCAGAAGCCTCCTGACAGACAGAAGATGGGGTAAGGGAAATGACACACACCAAGCCTCCCCTTCCCATATGCAATGTTACACAAACATCAGGATAAAAATATTGCATTTAAGTCTACTGGCAATGAAAATAAAGTCAGTTTGTTTCTTGGCAAGGAACTGATGTGACTATTCTAAATGCATGGTAGTGGTACACAAATCTAAGAGAACTCTAAAAACAGAGCAATAATGTTTCTGTATACAAACTATTATTACCCATTATGAGAGAATGAATTAATTTTAAAAACTTAAGTTATAAATATTATACTTTTTCCTCACTCAGAACATTAATTTCCCTTCCATAAAATCACACACATAAAAAGACCAAAGTCAGAAAACAAAACAGTATCAGACAGCAGAAGAGTAAAGTTACAGAGACAGAATTCATCGTGGTCACAGAAGAGATTGACACTGATCGATGGGACCAGATAACATCATTTACTGGTTTATATGAAACAGTAGTGGTACTGCAGTTCAACTTCTGGTGGACAAGATGTATAAAGAAAAGTTTAGACAGCATCAGTGACTACTTTTCCTTCCTTAGAAAGTTCTAAACTTTTAAGAGCATGACTTGGCTTTCTTAACTTCTCCACTAAAAGAAAGCAATTTTCAAAAGTACAAGACAAATGTAAATGTATTTGTCAGCTAAGTCTTGAAAATAAAGCTATTCGGGTCTGCTTCTGCCATCATAGTTAATAGATTTGATAAACGTACAAACTCCTATTCAACACTTCAACATACTAGTTTAAGAAATCGTCATCACACAACATCATTTGGGAAATTGAAGCCGAGAAGCATTACTTGAAATTCCCTATAGCCTCAAGACTTCCCAAATCATAAATACTATACAAACCTACTAATCACAAAGGCACATTCCCCTTATTCTTTGTAGTGGATTTTGTAAGTCACATTTCAACAATTTATTTATATCTAAATATTTCTGCTTGTCCCAGTTTTTCCCATGACACTTCAAAATTGCCTATCACCCTTGCCAATTTCCCACTTTCTAAAATCGTGCATGACAAAGTCCCTCTCATTTGGATCAGTCAGCCAAACCCACGGTGATCAGAGGGGAATTGACTTAAAAAAAAACCAATTCAGCGAAAGGTCATTATCTTAGAGGCAAAGAACCCACACCTCAAGATGACACAGAAAAGAGGGTTGGGTTTTTTTTTCTCTTCTTCAACCTAACTATATATTTGTGTTAATTCTTCTACCTATGTATTTCTTACTCCGCCTGCCTTCACTTTCCCATTTTTAATCCTTTCTGGTTCATAAAGCATCTGAACTCTGCACAGTAAAAAAACCTTCTCTTTATCAGTGGATGCTCACAAAATGCAGAACGCAACAGCAAAGCCCTACTCCTCTGGAAAAGCCTCACAAAGACAGCTGAAGTGTTGAGGAGAGAGGGAAGGGAAGGAAAGGAAGGGAAGTCACAGGCTTCCTGCTATTACAAGCCAAATTTAAACCCTTTCTACATCACAAGGGGCTCTGTTGTTAGCAGTAATGCAAAGAGTAGAAAATTTGGTTGATATGGAGTTTTCATTATGCTTAAAAGGCAGCTCTTCCGTGTTAAAAGATGAGGAACCCTGGAAGAATACTGTGAGGAAGCCACATTCCTGCTATTTATGAAATTGCTGCAGGAAGATATCAGCTGATAGCACAGCTAACTGAAGCCATCCTGCAAAAGCTGGAAGCAGGCTAAGTCCTTCCAAAAACTTGCCTTGCTTCTCCAGTATTCTACTCTGCTTACTAATGTTACAGCACAGTTACCTGCCACACGCCACCTTAACAGGAGGGGGGGGGGGAAATTCTGTCTTTAACTCCACTAGAGATTATAAAAGAAACACTGAAAAAATTTTAAATGGTCTTTACTGTAGTTAACTTGGCTAGAAATTTAACCACCTTCAAATTCACCTTAGCATTGTTAACTATTAAGCACATTAATTACCTGGAACACTTGATTTCATACAGCTCCTCAAATAATTAATTAGCTTAAGAGATCAAGGATTGGAGTCCCAGAAGAAATTCTCCTAGTTTTGTAGAACTACACAGATTTCACCTTGTTAAACGCTACAATTCACCTAAATACACAACAAGTGCCCCTCCATCAATTTAAGGGCAGAATCCTAACCCCAAAACAAATAAAAAAGTCCTCACTCTCACTGAAGGAAACTAGTGCATTTAGCAATGGATATCCTGTTTAGTCACCAGAAATTAAGAAGAGTGTTTGAGTAATACTAAATAAAAACGTTTTATTCCCTTTTTGTAGGACATTAGACATCCTTCATAACAGACATCCTCTTTCTGCTTCAAACATCAATTATCACAGGGCAACCAAACTGCAGGCAAACAAGTTCTGTACAGAACTTTAAACTGAATTTCTTTCAAGTCACTGGATTAAGCTGCACCAACAGAAATAATTCAAAACTACAGTTATGTACATGGGCACGAACATTAAAAAAAGTCTCTTCATCTCTACCATTTTTCACAACCTATCTGCTGTTACTGATCACATCAAGCACAGTGTTGTATGCAAACATGTTTAGTTGCTCTAGAACAACTAATAAGAACATTTAGGAAAGCAATGTTTTACTCTTCCTACCCTTCCAAGAGAACACCAGACTAGCTCTGATAAACTGAACGCCACATCATTTTTCCACAAGGTAAGGAGGGCAGGAATGGAATGAATTGGGCAAAAAGGAAAAGTAGGACAACACAGGAAGCAGTTAATTATTCTGAAGACAATACTTAAGGACTAAAGTGTAACCTGCAAGAATTTCAAATCACTAAGTCAGTCTTCTCACCCTTGTAAAGTGTACGGTATGATCTGCTCATTACTTCTGGCAGCAAAATCCTGAAACTAGATACATCATAATTTACTTCTTGTACATTTTATATATATCACTTTTTTATTTCATTTTTATACACCTGAATGTTCCAGTACACACTACCCACAAAAGGACACACACAAAGGACTGACCACAAGACAACATCCCTTGGGGTGAACAACCTTTGGTTCCTGCACTCTATGCAGCTCCCCTGCAGTTCACATGTGGCTCCCAAACTGGGGTACACTACGTGACTGGCAGCAAGGCTGTGCTGGCAGAGGGCTGTGAGGTAACCCAAATCCCTTGCTATGAGAAGGCAGAAGCCAGCAGAGGCTCCTGAGGCCAAATTTACCATGTTGCCCTGGAATCCAGCTGCACGCTCAGCTCAGCCCCAATTTACAACACAGAAGTGAGATACTCAAGGAACACTCCAGTGTTGCAAATCCCAGAGTGCATCCCTGTCCCTCTCCAACACTGCAAGCTTTGTATAATGGGTCTCTGGGCTCCCAGATTTACCCAAATTTGGGTTCTTAGCTTGCAGGGTTGAGAAAGTTATCTACCCATATAATACACCACTCATTACATGGCAGCAGCACCTCTTTAAGAGCATCTGTATGCTTAGAAAACTTAGAACAACTGTGTTGGTTAAATCCTGTGTTGGTTGATAACTTTTCATGGTGCCAGGGATCTCTGACTTCCGCTTCCATTGATAAACTTTTTACTTAGCACCTAATGCCGCGAGTTGCTACATCAAAGTCAACTCATGCAAATCTTGCATGTCACACAAGTCTTTTAAAAGGTCTTTAGTAACAACAGCAGCCAAAATAATGGAGACAACTCAGCAGTAACAGGATGCAGGACTGGGCAATTATGAAAAAGGTTTGTCTTGGATAAAGAAAATATCCCCTATGAAGGGAAGCTACAAACATGCAGCACAGAATGTAATTTATTACAAGTCAGTCAGAATTGTCTTCCAACAGGCTGTATAGCTTATCCCAAACTAGCATTTGGGGATTAGGAAGAAGTATTGTCCAGGCTCCTCGGCTAAACTTTTAGTTCAGACACTGTTACTAAAGAACTAACTACTGAAAGACTAGTGAAAGCTTCATCTTCCCAAAAAAAGCAGGATTCACAAAATAGATACTAGAACCTAGAGGATGTCAATACAAAAATATTATGTTTGGAAATGAGAAAGACAAAACCAGCAGAAAAAAAGAAAAAAAAAAACCACCCTCAGAGAATAATCTCTGAAATTCTAACACCTTAATTCAATTAGAATTAATTTAGCAGGTTTTGGTATACACCCACACACAAGACACTTACATGCGTAAACTAACGTGCAGAACAATCTCTTCCTACTCTCTAGCAAAGTTAGATGAAAAGTTAGCAAACACAAATCTTTCTCAGACAAAAAAAAAAATATTTGTTTTCCCTATCCTAATGCCATTCCACTCCTCACAACTACCTATTAATTGAACAGATCAAGGGTAAAATAGAAAAGCTTTTAGAAACCTAATTTAACACAAACATCTGGACAAGTAAACACAACAGGAGAGAGGAAAATCTGACCTATCACCCTCAAAATTCATAGTACATTTTCATTTAGTGAGGACACAGAAACAAAAGCCTTACTTGCTCTGAATAAAGAAAATATCATTAGTTTTGTACTCTAACGGGAGGTATCTTTACAGCAGTATGAATCAATGTGCTACAGCAAAGGTAAATCGGTGTCAGCCATGTTGTGAAAGAAACTGCAGTTTAAAAAACACCCACAAAACTTAAGCCTTTCTCAAATCAGCTATACTGACCCGTGATACAAATCATTTTATACTGTTAGCTCTTACTTATTATTGGTGCACAACTTCAAGTTAATGTCTATCAATCTCATCTAAAAAAACACATCCAAATTCTACAGATAGTGGGTGAAACAGCAGCAAGAAGAAAATATACCAAGCTATGTAACAACAGCAATGACCGCTGTGCAGGGCATAGATGTAAGGTAGGTTGTAAAGTGAAAAAGCAAAGGCACTTACTCAGCATTAAATCCGTTCACATGCAAGATCCTCATCTGTTTGACTATTGTGCTTTTACCAGATTCACCAGCACCTAGAAAATGAAAGTAGATCCATTTCAGAAGGAAGCATGAGTGATCAAGGGACACACTAGAATTTTTTTTCTTCAGGGTAGAATCGAGAAAGTTATGTTTTCTCAGTGCAACAGTGAAAAGTGAAAGAAAAAGAAATAATTGCCACTGGAAACTTCAGTTGTAGCTAAAAATAAATGCCCAGCTCAAGTCATGTGTCAGATCTGAATCTTGGATCATTTCACTGTCCATTTTTCCAGTGTCAACGTTAAAAGCAGACTGCAGGGTTTGGAAGGAAAATGACAACTTCAACATTTTATAGAGCACAAGACAGGGAACGTCAAATTCTGTTTGCCTTGTCACTACTACCTGATAGAGAGAAAGACTAACTCCAGTCTGTATTAAACTGAAGCATTTTTGTTAGACCCTTAACGACAACCAAACTTAAAATATTTTATCATCACCTGGTCAAAAGACTTGAAGTTAAATCACAAGAAATAAAATATATGGACACTCACATCTGAAAAAGGCAGGCATCCCTTTAAGCCTCCACCCAGAAAGCTACAGAAAACTTCTCTAATTTGTGTCTTGTAAGCAACCTCCCACCCTCTCTACACGCTCCAAATCAATCAAATACACAACAAGATGCGAAGACCACCTTTTGTGACTGCACGCTCCAAAGAGCCCCCCCCGGCAGCTCTCCTGTGATTCCCTTATATACCTGCAGTACAAAAAAACCCACTCCACTTTACTCCAGTTTCCATAAGTAGATGTATGCTATTTCTGCTGTGCTGCACGGATGCCAGTGCACAGGGCAGCCCATCTGCCTATAGCACCCGTTTTTCCATGCACGCTAAAAAGACTCAAACAGCAGCATTTAACTGAGCTGCTCCACACTGCCAGATCGGTAGTTTTCTCTATAAAGCAAACATTTTTTGCAAGGGTAGTATCATAACCTGGCAAAATTTAGAAATATTACCCTTGGCATCTCCTGGCTATTTGTTTATTCCTCTCATTAGCTTATGTCTCAACAACAGAAAATGTATGTGTGTGGCAGAATGGGCACAGAGGTACAGTTTGTATTTATAGGATACCAGGCCTCTGCTAGCACACACTGACAGCACAAGCCTCCATTTTGAGCCTCATGTTCAAAACTGTATTTTAGCAGTTATATTTCAAAGTTCATTTTCTAACAAATGCATTCCCCTCTGCTTTCTCCCTTCCTTTCCTTTTCCCTCATGAATTTCTAATAGTCTTGCTCTGCTCTCCATAAAACCTGCTTATATGTTTTACCACCTTAATACCAGACCCTTACTCCTTTTTCCTCTCCTTGTTCACTGATGTTTTGTAAGCATTTAGAGAGCAGTTTTTATCTACAACTCTTTATGCAGGCACCATTTCTCCCCTACACTACTATTTTACAACACATACACTCTGCCTCTTCAGGCATACTGCACCATGCAGTAAAGACAGGTGACAAAACTACTGTCATTGAGAATGACTATCTTGAGTTAAGATAGAGACTGAGTCCACTTTGCAACTAAGAATTATTCAGGAACAGCAGTAAGTGCTATAGTCATATTCCCATTTGGAATAATTAATAACAAAATTTCAGCTGTAACTCTAAATCACAATTGATATTTATAAGCACTGGGAGCCAAAAACTTTACTTCACTTAGGCCAAGAAGAGGGGCAGACGGTTGCTGCATTTGCTACACATGTGTAACAGTCTGGTACTGACATACCTGGGTTCTCTGGATCAGTCACAACACAACTGAACCAAAATGAAGTATTTAATCTAAATTGCTGAAAAACTCTAGTCAATACTTGACTACTCATTAAAGCCCTGTTCTTACCAACAGTTATGCATACATTTAACTTCACCACCAAGGAGAGTTCCATAATTTGAGTGAGACTGCTCATGGCAGAAGGGGCAGGCATGTGTACAGCAGTGGGGCCTACAAGAGCAGTACAACCTGTGAAAAGAATTTGTCAGCTCTTCTTTATTGTTACTTCAATATGATGCAAAAATATTAAGAATACTTTCCATGTATTTTTCTTTTTTTTACTTCATGTGTCTTATAAAGTAAACACACCAGTAACAGAGACATGAGCTTTTTAATTTTTTACCAGAGAGTTTGTATTACAGGCTGTCTACAATTTATGACAGCTACTGTTGGAAACTGCAACAGCTGAACTGTCACTTTAAAAGACACACACACAAGGACCTAACAGCCATCGGTAAACACTCATAAATTTTTATTTACAAGTATCTAAACTGGTTTTCAACCATGAAAGCTAAAGAAAACAGAAAGAAAACCATGATAAGGCCTTTGTGGTTCTGTTTTCTGAAATTCTGCTACTTACAGAAGTAACTTATCTTACGACAAATCATTTCTATATATCTGTGTTACGTTCAGCCTGAAATTTGGAAGTCCAAAGCATTTCCCTAGAGCTGAAGTTCAAATTATCCTGCTACAAGATTTCTGCTGGAGCCCTGGCAGATTCCTCAGTGCTGCAGGTGCTGCTGTAGTCCCAGTCACTCTACATTTATGCTAACTTCAGATTCTTCAAATTAGTATTTGAAAGATTTTGCTGGTAAGAGTACACTTCCGAATTCACAAGCTTCAAAAATTCTCCCCCGCCCCCAATTATGGTTGTTTCACACTAGAACTGAGTCAGCCTGATGAGGCCTAGCCTCTGCTCCACGCTGAAACCCCTGCATAACAGGCACAAGTGGTCCTTCGGTGTGACCAAAACTACTGGGATCTTTTAACTCCATCTTATTTTAAAATGCTACTTTAAAATACTTTGAAATAATGAGCCTAAGAAACATTTTCTTATTCTCTCTGATAGTGATTTTTGGACTTTTCCCATCCTTGAAGCCATAATCTGCATTTCTAAACATATCTCCCAAAAAACATGACACATGTAGGTAATCCAAATTAACCACTAAAATAGTACCTGAAACCCAGCCACAAACGTTCCCCTCCTTCCAAACGTGCGATAGCTTAATTAATGGTGCGACAGCAGTAAGCCTAACGAGCCCGCCGGGGCACGGAGGACGTGCCCGCGACCCGCCCTCCCCCCGCCCGGCCCTGGCGGCGCCCCCCCCCCCCCCACATCCCAAATCTTCAAAATTAATTTAATGGAAGCCAGCTATTAGGATATCAATTTTAGGTATGAAAATAAAGTGCATGACTGTCACCGAGAGCTTTGCTGACTTCAGGTTAGCATTGTTAGTGTCAGTCCTCAGTAACATCAATAAAATGCTAATTAAAACGTAAATTGGTAACACGAGTCAAAATCTGAAAGAGCACACATGAAAACCAGGTTTTATATAAATGGGAAAAAGAAAAAGAAAGAGAAATGGAATCCCTAGTCCTTTGAGGAACTGAGCCTACTATACAGCTATCCCAACATGCAGCATCTGAAATGAAGAATCACAGTCCATTTGCTTCCCTTCTATTATTCCTGAATTCAGTTTGCAGCTTTCTGTTGCCTGACCGATTTCTCCTCGGGCAGGGGAAGATGTATCTTGAGGGAGGTCTACAGAGACAGAGTCAGGTAAAGAATCTTGACTTTCTGCTGAAACAGCAATTTGTGGCCAGCTCCCCTCCATTTCATCATTGCAATTTGTCCCTTCATCAGCCTCTTCCAGCTGCTGAACAGATTTCAGATACTGTTGTATTAGACTGTTGTCCTGCTCGTTACTAGAGCTCTCTTTACTTATCCCACATTCCCCATAGCCATCCTCTGCATCGGAAGAATATGCTGGAACAGGATTTCCACACTGTTTGACAGTTTCCCCTGAGAGAGAGCTCTCAGTTCCTTCTGTTAAACTCTTTTCAGAGCTACACAAGTCAGTGTGAGTCTGATCAGCCATGGAAGAATGAAAACCAGAATCTGGAAACTGCAACAAAGACTTTTCCTGAAGAACATCACTATCTGGAACCAACCAAGCAGAACAAACATCTGGTGGGGTTTCTTGCTCAGGTGTGGATGACTGAATAGATGGTTCAGATGGACTGAAATTACTGGATGAAGGGAACCCAGGTTTCCAAGTGGCACCTAAATTTTGTGTCACTGAAAGCTGCCATTGTTGCAGGGATTTAACCTGTAAAGTATAAAGAGAATTTCATTATGAAACGTATCTAAGAACATACTTTGATTGCCAGGGTATTTCTTGCAATCAGCAGCAAAGCTCTAGTATAAAATTTAAGACTGAGTGAACTAACAGAAGGTTTGCTGTACCTTTAAGGAAAATAAGTTCTTCCCACTCTTAAGTAATGGCTTTTAAACCTAGAGTGCCTAACACTTGGGAGCACATAAGCCTCCCAGTTCAAGTACCTGAAGAAAGGAATATTCTCTTAGAACCAAAAAGGCTGGGGAACCTTTATTAAATAACCCATGCTTAAGAAAACAGTGAGCATTGGTTTTGGAAGAATAGCTTGCTAGAAGATGTGTTAGTAACTTTTCTATTTTAGAAATGAGCTGCTCACAAGCAACAGAGCTTGACACTGTATCATTTGCCCATGTCATCTAACAGTCACAGCACTTTTCACAATTGCTACGTTTATTCAGCTTCCCTTGAATCTGTCTCCCTTCTCACACCAGGCTATAATTTAGCCTCTTGTAACAAAGCCAGTGTTCTTGCACTAACGATTCCAAATGTTATTTTCCTCCAGAATACCAGTATAACAAACAACATGACAATTAGATTCTAATAGGACACCCAAGTCATCATGAGAAAAAATGAACCATATTGACTATCTTTTTAGGACCTACAGTATGAAATAACACCTTTCAAATTCATATGCAAACAGAAGAGTGAAAGGACTAAAACTATTTACCTGGTTCCAAAGAAATCTAACAGCTTCCTCCTGTACAAGCCTCTGAATCTTATCTTCCTCTCTTTCCTTTCTTAGTCTGCAGGAACACAGATGTAAATTTATGCAGCTTAAATAAGCAACATTTGGGTAACATGATCAACAAGAATACATAAAAATGTCTACTTATATAACAGCAATCTCAAAAAGTAACAGAGCCTAGTGTTAAGACATTACTGCAGTCTGGCTTGCTATCCATATTCAGCTGCTGACTTCAAGTTTCTTTTTTAGTTACACTGAGATTCTGCTTCCTTTTGCTGCAGCACATTCATTGACTTGCCAATACTTTAAGTGTCTTTTTGTAAACTGAAACTGAGCTCTTCATTTTAGGTAGATGTGCTTCTTTTTCCTGCACAAAAAGAAAACCCAAAATAGTGCTCCTTCATTTTAAATTATGCTCTCCCCATCTGATATCATTTGGATGTAGCTATAATGTATAACCATTGAGAGTTTCTAGAGGTTTCCTGAGAGCTCAGCTTGATTCACAGACGTTTTGTGACTTGTGATAGTGAAAAAGCCTGTCAGATTAACAGTGCCCAGGTGTGGGATCTTGGTTGGAAGAAAACGGACACTGTTATCGGGAACTGTCCTTGAACCATGGAACGAGCGCCAAGGAAGAAGAACGGTGGAGATAAGGCAACGAAGCAAGAAGATAAAGCAGAACAAAGAGAAAGGCAGGATGTGGGGGGTTCTGGGTGAGTTAGATGACAGCCAACCATGTAGTAGATTTAGACGCGTCAACAGCGTGTGGGCCATCGCGCGTACCAATCAGCACTGCTGCTGGGGGGCGTATCAGTGAACCTTCCTCCGTATGACCAAGGAATGTACTGATAATAAAGGTCTTCACTTTATAACTCCCGTGGAGTTGCCAAAGTCCATTCTCCCCCTGCATCCAACAGCAGGTATGTGGGAAAAGAACAGAGGCAAAATTTGTCATAATACGTTCTCCTGAAGATTTGATAAGTTTCTAGCACTTTATGGCTTAGAGACTCCTTAAATTACTATTTAAGACATCTTTAAAATTTAGTACTGACGTGCGGAATCAAACTCTACAACCTGAGATAGGTTATAAAGTAGGCATGTTTATTACGGCGCTGGGTGCAAGGGGGGTCACTCCTCCGAACTTGTGCACTGTTCTTCAAAGCAAGCAGTTATTGATAATGAGAAATATACATATTCATTGGCAAAGGAGGGGTTATTACAATTAATTCCAGGAATAGGTGTGGTTATTATA